>CAIGRP010018463.1:0-12732 GCA_903798385.1 Fraxinus cuspidata
GCATTGTTCCTCGTGAAATCCCATAGACATACAGTTTTCTGTCGAATGGTTAGCTCCATAGTTTTCATATGATGGACCACCCATCACTGCATGTGTTTCTCTCGTTTGTGATTTCACCAATAAATCTACCTACTTTGTCAAAGCTGCTATCTGCGTGTTGGTAAATGTTGTACTATGATTGATCCACCAGTAGAGGAATCCACCTGAGATTTTGACAGTGGTAAGAGTTCAGTGTAGAAATACTGCACTTGATTACCTATTGTGATTTCATGATTTGGNCATAAGCTCTTTGAATATGTTTCATGTCTTGTGATAGCTCTCTCCATCTTTGTGTTGGAAAGTTTGAATTTTCAATCTGATTTTGGCTACTTTTGTCAATAGAAAAAATTTGTTGCAGAATTTTATGGTCAGTTCTTCCCATGTAGTAATGCTTCCATGTGGTTCGACGTCGAACCACTCCAATGCAACATCTCTCAGTGTATATGGAAATAATCGCAACTTAATAGTGTCTTCATTAACTCCTAAATCATGGAAGTTCTGACAATTTTTGAGAAATCTGGAGATATGTGTGTTTAGATTTCATAAGGTAGCTCGTAGTATTGGAGAGTGTTGCTCATCAAATTGATCCACTCCTTCCTTATCTGAAAAACATTTATCCCAAATTTTGGATACACAATACTGGAGCGTGCAGGCGCGGCCATGGGCATCAAGAACATTGAAACTGGCAAGTCTCCTTCATTTATTTCCCCTCGCTACTGCTGTGGATCCAGTGGCCCTGCTATTCTTGCCGCCACTTGTCCAATTAGCTGAATAGGAATATAAATAATTTGATTGTCAGTCATTTGATGTTGCTGCTATTGTTTGTGTTCCTTGCGTCTTCGTCCGAAAGTACATTCTATTTTTGAGTCAAACGGTTCAAGATCATCGCCTTGGGTATAAAACATACAACGAACACCTTTTTCTGTAAATAAAAGAAAATAAACAAATTAAATAATAGTTAAAAATAAAATAAAACAAGACTAAAAGTAAATAGTCCCCGACAACGACGCAAAAAACTTGTTGCGTTTTTCTATCACAAGTGTACGATATCGTAATAAGTAATATAGTGGACCTTTGAGTCCGAATTATCCTTCCCATGAGGACTATAATTTATAACTTAATTAGATTTTGAATATAGATGTAGAAAAAGAAATAAAGCTTGCACCAAGATGTACTTCATCTTCGAATCAATGCTTCACAATGAAAATTTCTTAATGTTTTTCTCCCGTGAATTGAGTTCTTCAATCTCTTGTTATATTATTATCTTTTTCTCAATGCGTGCTCTTCCCAAAAAATGCCAAGTAATCTCCCCTCCTAGTCCTCTCCATAGTTGCATGAATATAAGGTTTTTTGTGGGCTTCAAAATAAGCCAAAAATAATAAAAAAAAAACCTACGTCTACAGGCAACACTACAATTAAAAAGCCTATGGCGCCGCAGCGCCACAACTTTGTCCTCATTATCCCAACTTGACTTTTTTGCAATGTTTTCGCTATTTTGCATTATTTTTTTAATTCTTCATCAAACATAAAGTTTTACCTACAAAATGAAATATAACATAAATTATGTAGAATTTTATCCAAAGGACATTAGAATATCATCATTGATGGCCTTGAATAAGTGTAGAAACTACACTTATCATAAAGCTCAACAGTGTGAGTCAAATTGAGATCCCGTAAAACTCAATCTTGTATAAAGATCAATGCTCCTTATTTGTAAGTTATCGGAAGCAGTGTTAAGAGTTGGGTTGCACCATAAGTCAATCAATATAATGAAAAGGCATTGCTCGTGTTGGAGACCTTGGTAACGGAGGACGTAGATCATCGTTTTGAATCAATCCTCCACAAGTATATCATTTGCATTCTGTCTACCTTTTTACCTATTATTTTTATAAATCTATTGATTCCTAACGTGGTTGAATTTAAATTAATTTTTTGAAGAAAGTTTTAAATATCAATTTACCCTCCTCTTGTTTAGTTACTCTTGGGCTTTCATAGAGGCTATTCTCAACCAACTCGTAAAGTAGAAGTCATCCTTTTTTATTCTCCTTGAAAAAGAAATCAACTCTAGTGCGTACAAAGTAACAATTGTTCACACCAAGTTTATTAATTAACAAAAGATTGATAAGGCATTCGGATAATGTAAAACATTTTTGAGTTTCAAAGAAAATTTGCCAACATTAGGGAAAGAGGAACCAATTTGTTTAATTTTCAAACCTGAACTACTAACGATAGTGACAGATTCTTGTCCTTCATAGGGCTGTTGAGCAGTAAGAGTGTAAGCATTGGGGGTAATGTGGGCATTGGCACCGTTGTCTGCATACCATGTATGTTGTTCATAATCATTGTTAGCTTCTGTAGCCATAGCTATTAGGTCTGCAAGAGGAAATATACCTTGGTGGGAGAAATTGAATCGGTGATAGCAATCTAAACTAGTGTGTCCTTTCTTTCTACAAATTTGATAGGTCAGGCGATCATCCTGAAGGTTGTTTTGTCTATTGGTGAAAGGAGTGTTTGTCACAGGTCTGCCAGATTGAGTGCCATATTGTTGTGGACGAGCTAAGCTAGTCTGAGGCTTCGGTTTCTTCATAGCAATAGAAAAAATTTACTTTGTTGCAGCAAAAGCAAAACATGTACTACGTGCCTAACGGGATTGAGAATCAAGAAGAGATTCAAACCTAAGTAATTCAGCCTGAAAATCATCAAGAGTGAATTCTTTCCCTGGTCAACATGTTGAAAATGGTGATAAATGGAGTGAAAGTGGTTTACAAACCACTTAACAGATGAGTAATGAGATCTTGATGATCGACCTTCTTTTTTGCAGCTGCCAGCTGATGGGACATAAATTTGGCCTCTTAAAGGTAATTAGTACAAGATTTGATACCTTGGGTAATTGTTTGTAATTATCTTTACAATAGAGCAATTAAGGATCAAGAAATTGATGAATATTTGCTTGTGAGAGCACCACATACTTGTTTAGATGTCGGCAGATCATAAATGGTACTAGCAAGATTTTGAGAAATTGAGGTAAGAGTCCAGCTCAAAACAAATATCTCTGCTATACAATGTAGTCAAGCTGGATTAGGAGTTTTATCTGGTAGTATCTTAGCTGGAGCAAGCTCAGCTCCATTGACAAGTCTTAACCATGACATGACTCTTAAGAAAAATAAAAACTGGGTACTCTGCGAAAGATAATTGGCCCATCCAATTTCTCACTAACAAGTTGGAAGGTGTTGTGAATTGGTGAAAGTGAAACATGTGAGAGGTCATTTGAAGTTGATGAATTAGAGTCTTCTGGAGCCATTATATGTAGGAGAGAAATGCAGAAGCGAGACAAGAATCAGGCATTTGCCTAGCTACTAGCTAATACCATGTAAGATAAAACACAAAGGAGAATATTTTGAATGATTGAGTTGGGCTAGTGGAGTGCTTAACAGAAGGAAAACACATTTGAATCTCCTAAACTAATTCAAATATTTCACGGTCTCCTAAACTAACTCAGAGATTATGCAAATTTTGCTCACCAGATGATTGACTTTGTTCAATTACTCTAACAACATTGATACTCACGAGAGGTTAAATTGATACGACTACAAGGATATCAGCACAAGGCCAACATGTAGTCGAGTTTGTGCACAATTTGAAAGGTAATTTTGACCTATTAATACACAAAAACTTAATTATAAATAAGAGAGGAAAGAGAATTGAAGGCTTTCTTTGGATTTCTTCGAGCGATGGTAAGATTCGGGATTGAGCATCAATCTTTCATAAATTTTTCGTCTGCTGTGTTTTCATGATTCAATCATGATAGGCTTAAATTTTCATTTTTAGTATGATGATGTAAATCGTATTTTGATGTTATAATTCGAAACTTCCCGTTTAGACTTCAAATATTTGTTTGGTTAATTGTTTGCTAAATGGTTTAATGCCTATGTTATTTGATCAATAGAGGAACGAATTGTTGGCCTATTTTTATTTCAAAAGGTAGGAATAGATTATGAACTATTTAATAAATAATACAAGATCCGATAGGGGATATAGATATACACATGTTCCTTGTGTGATATTAGTTGGGTGTTCTAGATTTTAATGCAATTCTACATGTTGCAACTTTCATAGAGCTATAGAAAGTTTGTGTAGAATTAAGTTTAACTTTACCCGAGACATGTAATCAGGCAATGTATGAACATATCAACTAAAACTTGTATTGGTCGAATACGATTAGTTGAGTATCAAAGCAAAAAAATATAGGTGAAGTCGGAATCCTAACACTTGTACCATTGAATTTTCTCCAAGATAGTTAAAGTACTCTAGCTTTAGCTCATAATTTTATTAATTCTTAGTTATAATATAATCAAACTCAAAACTTTGACTTTTCTGATTAGATTTTGACATATCTCAATTCGTAGTTAAATACACTCTTTTGGACATATTTGAATTCGTAGTTAAATAGACATTCTTCATAGGACGATACTTATCAATATATTACTTATATTCAACATAATACGCTTACGAATTTAGAATTAACACTGATAAGTGTCTTTTCACTCACTTATTAGAGGTCTAAGCGAGTTTAATATTTGATTAAATGAATGAAATTCTACTCACAATTGGGTAATGTTTGCTTTTATATGTTAAAAAAAAAAAACCCTAATTGAAAAAGAAAAATGCAAAAGGAAGAGAAAATGGACCAAAAACACATAAAATCATAAATTTCGAGACCAAATTGTACAAGTACAAAAAGATGAAGAACCTTGAATGCAATTTATCAAAGACACGATTGAAATAAAAGTCAAAATTCGATGACCAAAATGTGCAAGATCAAAGTTGAGAGACTTGGCATGCAATTAGGTGGTGGCCTTAGCTGTAAATGGGGTTGATAAGTGTATTTTGTACACTTCTCTGGATCGTTAGATGAGGCTACTTGTTATTAATTTTGGCAACTTATGAATTAATTAAGTTATATTTTGTTTCTTAGGTCAAATTACAAATTGGTGGATTAGAAGAAAGAAGGGAAAACGGGCGAAAAAGGAAGAAATACAAAGTTCATGATCAATTTGCAAATATCCTATAGTTGATTTGAACAATAAAATGATAATTAAATATTGCTAGAAGTCAATTGGAAGTAATTAGAAATTAAAAAGGAGTGAAATACAAGTAAAGGATTTTCACAAATCATATTCTAGATTTTTAGTCGGAAATTGAGACCCCTTTTTGGAATAGTAAATGTTCGAAATGAAAAAATTCTCACAATAATTATAACCCTTTAAATTAGCTTTCTAACGTACTTTGAATCACCTCAATAGAATATCGAGAGAAAGTCATAACAAAATTATTGAAGTCTGCTCAGAGACGACATCATATGAACGTTGAGCGTGCTAGATGGATTTTCTCCAAAACCCCGAGGCCAAATCGTATGAACTGCACACATGCATGTAAATATATGACATACACGTGCTGTTACTTTAGGGACCAACTAAGCAATTTTCCATTTTTCACCGGAATTTAAATTGGAAAGAAATAGTCCACGGTTGTTGACCTGATTTTTGACATCTACAAATATAAAACTTGTACTAAACATTGAAAAACTCTCTCTAGCCTCTAGATTTGCAATAATATCATCAAATTCGTCAACAAGAGGCCAATTTACCACTTTTGGGAGAGGAGATCAAACCCTATCAAAGAATTGAAGTCAATTACATCAATATTTTGAAGAATTCAACATTGGAATTGAATATCAATATATTTTACATTATTTCACTATGTGATATTTTTCGATTATTTTTCCTGTAATTTATATATTAGTACGCTAGACTATATCTACTTTTGTCAATATTGGATGGAGATAAACTCTGATGTTTATTTGTTTTAAATTCAAAATAGTAATTTAGTTTATTTCTTGCATTTATTAATTAATATTACATACCCATTGTATTATTTAATTGTTCAATTACCACTTAGATAATTAGTTACTTGTTGTAGTGTTGGAAGAGTCACATTAAATTTAGAATGCATAAAAATTAACATATGTAAAATAGATGTTATGAATAACATATAACATGTGCAGTCATATAAATAATCTGAAATTTAATACATTTTAATCATTCAAATTCGGACTAAGAATATGTTCGGATTGTAACTAGATGAGATTTAATTTGCCTAGAAAAAGAAAATTAAATGTATCAGTTTTATCGATTGTAAAGAACGCATGAATAAAACTAAATTGCAAATCAAAAATTAAAATACACAATAATATGCGGATTCTAAATCCAATACAAGCATCCATTCATTGATATAAACCATAATTTTGCATTAATCTTAGAATAATTTAGCATAATCATATCAAAATCTTTTTTGTGTTACATATTTTGAATTCCATACAAAACTAATATACTTGGATCAGAATTAATTCTCTATGGGACGATAACTCTTCTCATCAAATCTATTATTTGTCAACGATCTCATACACTTGTGAGATTTTAATGAACAAGTTTTAGGTGCTGTTACCAGATAATAAAGTATTTAATTTGAGTTTATTAATTCATATATTATTTGAATTTTTATTATTTATTTATTTTAGGATATTAATCACATACTGTATATATATATTTTTTCCTTTTTTACGTGATGTCAAGTAGGTTATGCAAGATTCTGAAGAAATCGAGCTCCTACCATTGGATCTCGAGATCGAAAGGACATTTAGACAATGAAGAAAAAAACAAACAGAAGCAAGAGAAATGACAAAAAATCAAAATCAAAATCAAATCTAGTTACCACTATATCAGCCAACGTAGTCAACTAAGCCAAGAGTAGTTACCAACGAAGGCGAATTATTAGTACAAGATTATGTGAACCCGCTCCAACTTGTGTGCAACCGAAAATTATTTATTCATCTTTTGAGCAAGCCAAGTTTCATATTCGACCAGGTGTCATCAACTTATTTCAAAATCATCACAACATAAGGTTCTATGGAAAACCAACTGAAAATCATTACGAACATATTCAAGCCTTCTTGATGCTTTACGAGGTGATCACTTACGAAGGCATGTCAGCTAGAGATTTTCGACGGCATATTCCCTCATGCTTTAAAGGAAGTTGCACGAGAATAACTAACCTCACTATTCTTAGTGAACATTGTTTCATGGAATGATATCGTATAGGAATTCACTTTGAAATTATTTCCCATTCTCAAGTCCATCAGATCAAAAATGAAGTCTACTTTTAAGTAAAACGATCTCAAGAGTTGTCTAGATGCATAGGAATGATTCAAATATTACTTCGTAAAGTGCCCAAATTTGGACATTCCTTAACATGCTAAGATCTGTATATTCTATTCAAGCCTGCAACTTGAGTACCAAAACATAGTCGATAAATGAGTTGGAGAATCAATAATGGATATGCCCCTAGACAATGTCATCTCTTTTCGAAAGAATTGCAAAAAATCAGTCTATGTGGCCATTTGAAAGGAAAATTTTGAGGAAAACAACGGGTATTCATAGTATTGATGTAGTTACTTCATTGGCAGCCCAATTAAAATTACTAACAAAGAAGGTAAACAAAGTAAAATGCGAGCATGGTGCACAAACCAGCACCAGTTTGCGAGGATTGTGGGACAAATCATATAACTGCAAGTTGTCATTTAGCCTCCATACATGGAGGTCAATTATGCATAAAACTTTTAGAGACAGCAGAACAATCTAGGTTGGAGCAGACATCTAACTTCTTATAGGCTAGTAATCAATGTCAGTGATATCAGATTCAGGGCAACCTACCAAGATTTTAGAAATAATAAGAGAAGAATGCATCATTGGAAGAATTAGTAGCTCAAGTCATTACTAAAAGTAAGACTAATTTCTAGGACCAGCAGGCTACTTTTCATAATGAGTAGGCTGTAATTAAAAATTTGAAAATTTGAGTGAAACATATAGCATATGCATTGTTCAATAGAACACAGAAAAGAACCCAAGAGAACAAATATTAAATGTTGAAGTTGTAAATTACGTTATTATTGAGGAACCTTCAATCAAGCATGATATCCATGTTCAACCTTATATGCCACCTGTTTCATTTCCTCAAAGGCTTCGAAGACAACCTCAAAAGGAACAATTCCAGGCAATCACAGTGAAAAATGAAGTTCAGCTACTAGAAATCACTGTGAAGAAGAAAGGGATCGAGAGGAATCAGGTACCTATATGGGCGATGAACAAGTGGTTCAATTTGAAAAAATCAATAAAACTTAATCAAGAAAAGCACTAAGACAGACCATAGGTTAAGGCAACCATTCATGTCAATAAATACACCCCTCTAATCACATTCCTTCAAAGATTGTAAAACAATAAGGTCGACAAACAATTCGAGAAGATCTTGGATGCCCTTAGATAAATTTACTTCAACATTCATTTCATTGACGTCATTCTACAAATTCCAAATTATGCTAAATTGTTTAAGTAGAGGTTGTTCAAAAAGATAAAATTGAAAGTAGGAACAGTAGCTCTAATAGAAGAGTGTAGCGCAATCATACAACATAAAATCCCTAATAAATTAAAAGATCCAAGGAGTATCACTATACTATGCTCTATAGAAAATTCACATGATTTAAATCTTTAATTGATTCTAGAGCAAGTATTAATCTAATGCAACTATCTATTTGAGGAAAATTAAGGTTAGATGATCCAAAAGCAACATCAATAATCATATAGCTGGCTAACTGGATACTCAAGCATCCTTGTGGAGTAGTAGAGGATATGCTCATCAAAGTTGGAGATCGGATGCCCAATGATGAAGTAAAGAACAAATGTCAATACAGTCGTTGCAAGGCTAAAAACTCTATTTTCAAGCCACTATGAATAGCCAAACATCAAAGTCCAGCTTATAACTATAAACAAATGCTTATTGGGAGGCAACCTAATTTTCTTCTATTTTACTTATTTTATTTTCTAAAATATAGGATAAATAATTGGTATTCCTTTTAGTAGTATATGATATCTTCATCTCCATATTTTCCTTTAAAGTGTATATGAGTTTAATATGTAGTATTCCATGTTATGATTGATTTTCTAATTATTTTGAAGGAATATGACACCTAAACGCACTAGATAAGAAAAAAAACATAGCAAGTGAGTCAATACTTTCAAGCCAGTCAATTCACCGCCAACAAATTATACCAGGAAGTGCTTAGCTCACTTCTTTGCTCTTAATTTTATATATTGTTTGTTATAATTTTAGACATTGAGGGCAGTGTCTGTAATAATTTGAGGATGGGACGACATCGAGTTTTATTTATTTTTCTTTTTGTGTGTTTGTTCGCGTGCAAAAAAAATATAGAATTAGAAATATATATATATTCAGCTTTATTAGAGCTTTTGTGTACGAGTGTGGATAAAATAAATTTGTCTACTATGATGCATATATTTGGAATCATGTGTAATATTATAAATTGTAGAAAATTTTCATATTGGGGTTGATTTATACTTGTTCATGTGCAACTTGATATTTTTTCAGCACATGATATATATTTTGCATCATGAAGGATTAATTTGATTCAAAAATTGAATACGTTGAAAACAGTGGACCTTAGGTGTTAACTCTAAATAAACACTAAATTATACATCCTTAAACTAATTCAAAGATAGTTTGTGGGGGATTGAGTTGTTGAAGAGAGACATTGAGATAATTGTGGATTCCATGTGTGTGAATTATGTGGATCATCTAAGGCTAATAAGATGGAAAAAGTGTTTAATAAGAGGCATTGCACTAATTATTGTAAGAAAATAAAATTATATATATATAAAATAAAATTAAAAAAAAGGAGAAAAAAGTTGTTTCGTTGTGAAACGTCTCTTTGTGACCTTTATAACTTGAATGATTAAGCTTACAATGGCATCTAAAATCTGATGCCCTATAATCATATGACTTAAGAGTCATCGGCCAAAATTTCGCTACAAATGCAATTTAAAAAGCTTAATAAAGAGAATTCCGGACACAAGATAAAAATAAATAAAAAAGGAAATCTAGGGTCATGGGCTGCGACGAGCATCGTTGCTAGGCAAAGCAGCATCGGCTGCTATTTGCAACACCATGAGACGCTGTTGAGCACAAGTTGCATCTTGATGCACCCGCGACGAACTTGTATTACAAGAAACGGCGTCAGAGAAAGTCAGCACGCCAAGAAAGAAAAGAAGTTAATTTAAGATTTTTGGTTTGATTTGAGTCGGGGGCCTCTGATGCAATTTATGAAATTGCAGGCATCTATTTGTAATTTTGAATTAGGGTTCAGTTTGCAAATTTAAAGGCAAGAACTTATTTTGCAATATTTGAAATTGCAAGAGTCAATTTATAAATTTGAAATGGGTCAGAATGCAATTTAAAAAGGGACTTTGAATATAAATTTCTGAAATATGATTTAAATTTGAATTTCAAAAGAGTTTAACCTTAAATTCGGTTTTGACCAGAATTCTGAGTTTGACCCAAACTAAGAAATTTTGTTTTAAATTTTCAAAATTTTAAATTGTCGTTAAAATTTGATTTAACTTAAATATTGAAATTTAACCCTAAGTTGAATTTTTTTTTTTTTAAGAGTTTCATCCTAAAGTAAAATTTTAATTCAACTGAAATTAGAGTTGGACTCTAATTTGATATTTAATTAGAATTTAGTTTTAATTCAATTGTCTCGTCCTAAAATATTTTTAAAATTAGAGTTGGACTCTAATTTGATATTTAATTAGAATTTGATTTTATTTAAATAAGTTCGCCCTAAAATCTTGAAAATAGAGTAGAATTTGATTTTATTTAAATAAGTTCGCCCTAAAATCTTGAAATTAGAGTTGAACTCTAATTTGATAATATATTTAAAATTGATTTTGATTAAATGAACCCACCCTATCATTTTGAATTTAGAGTTGGACCCTAATATGATATGAATTAAAATTTGATTTTAACTAAATAAACTAGTCCTAAAATTATGGAATAGAGTTGGACTCTAATTTGATACTTAATTAGAATTTTATTTTAATTAAATTGTCTTGTCCTAAAATATTCTTGAAATTAGAATTAGACTTTAATTTGATATTTAATTAGAATTTGATTTTAATTAAATAAGTCCGCCCTAAAATCTTGAAATTGGAGTTGAACTCTAATTTGATAATTAATTAAAAGTTGATCTTAATTAAATAAAATCGCCGTATAATTTTTATTCGCTCGAAACCCGTAAGCATACGAGATCATTGTACAAGTAATAAAATGTGAGTTAAGAGTACCATTTCCACGAGAAATAATATCTAATTTGTAGCTCAATAGTTTTTATCAAATTCAAAATGTAGTAACAAAAGAGAATTGTGTTTTGTTGTTTATACTAATTTATACTCTAAGAAAACAAATAAATATGATATTTTTCTAATATGTGAATGCTTGTATTGGAATTGTGAATCCCCATATTTCCATCTATTTCAATTTTGGAATTGTGAATCCCCATATTTCCATCTATTTCAATTTTCAATAATTAATCTATTAAATTCATTCATTTTTTTTTTGACAATCAATAAAGCTAATATGTTAAAGGTTCTTTCCTAAAGATGTGTCCAACATATTCGTAATCCGAATTCATATGAAAGTCATGCATTTGGTTTATATTATCAACAAGATTGTTGTGTGAAAGAGATTGTTCATAATTCTAAGTACTCATGTTGATTTTACCGCATTCTCGACTTATGTGAGCATTCATACACTACAACAAGCAATTAACTACTTAATTGGTGTTCAAGCAATAAGTAACTCAATGAGTATGTAAAATCAATCAAATAATAACAAGAAATTTCTAAATTGATGTCTTGAATTAAAATAAATGAAAATAGGGTTCAACATTCATCCAATACAATTGAAAAACCTAGCAAACCATCATAATTATTAAACTATACAAAAAATAATGAAAGACATCCCCCGGATCATGAAATAATGAAGACAGTGGAAGAATCCAATTTATTGGCTTGAATCTTGAAAAGGGGTGAATATTCTTCAATAAACTTGTATGATTTGCTTTTTGGTTGATGATTACGCTCGTTCTTCACCTCCAAAATACATAGAATATATGATTTCTAGGTCAAAAGAAGGTCTCTCTCGTGTTCTCGTCGAGTTTGGTATATATAAGATGCCTAAAATCTTATTACCAAAGTAGTGTTTCAATTGCAAAAGGAAACAAAATCTCACCAAAAGTTTGTACTATGTGACCGCATAGTACATTTATAAGCGGTCACATAGACGTCCAACCATCAATTTTGGCCTTGGAATGCATGATGCGGTCGCATCAAATTAAAATAATGAAAGACATCCCCCGGATCGTGAAATAATGAAGAAAGTGGAAGAATCCAATTTATTGGCTTGAATCTTGAAAAGGGGTGAATATTCTTCGATAAACTTGTATGATTTGCTTTTGGTTGATGATTACGCTCGTTCTTCACCTCCAAAATACGTAGAATATATGATTTCTAGGTCAAAAGAAGGTCTCTCTCGTGTTCTCGTCGAGTTTGGTATATATAAGATGCCTAAAATCTTATTACCAAAGTAGTGTTTCAATTGAAAAATGAAACAAAATCTCACCAAAAGTTTGTACTATGTGACCGAATAGTACATTTATAAGCGGTCACATAGACGTCCAACCATCAATTTTGGCCTTGGAATGCATGATGCGGTCGCATCAAATTA
>CAIGRP010018469.1:0-14402 GCA_903798385.1 Fraxinus cuspidata
AGATACTAATACTAAAATATCGGTGAAATATATCAATAATTCATTTTCTTCAAGCAGTCTACATAAACAAAAATGAAATATAAATTAAAATTTATAAAGAAATATTTTTAAGTATTGCTAATACTTATCAATTATTTGATTTAATCATCAATTACTTGACTTGTCATACTAAAAAACTTTACAAGAGTAATTGATAAAGCACAATTAACAAATACAAACAAACGAAAAATTGTTCAACTAATAAGATTTAATAAGAAAAAATATAATATATACTTATTACCTATCTCAATGCCCTCATTGAACTATGTTTCTTAAATGAAAATCTATCTTGGGAAACTTTCAAAAGTCTAGATTCTTCCCTAAGACAGTTTTGTGTACAAATCAAGACTTCAACTATTTTAGGAGTTAAAGAACTCCTAAATGGATCAAGAATGCGCCCTTTAGTATTAAATGCTGACTCAGAAGCAGTGGTAGATATATGAATGGCAAGAACATCTCTTGCAACCTCATATAAAAATTCAAATTTTGATTTATTGATCTTCCACCAATATAAAATGTCAAAATTTCCATCAGTAGCATCTTCGATGGGTTCCATTAGATATCTTTGTACCTCATCTTTTGCAGAAAAGTCCATTTTGCAAGTTTTCATTTTCTTTTACCCAAAATCAAAATTATAATCATCCCAATCATCATCATAGTCCGAACCCTTCAACAAAGTGACTCCATCATTAGATTCAGTGCTAATACTTCCACTTTCACTAGCTCCATTCTTTGAACAATGTCATCCCTTGCATTGATTATACAAAGCATACAATAATTTCATGACCTCATTTTTGTGGCTTCAACCATAACAGAATCATACAAGATACCAATATAATGTACAACAAACTCCAACTTATACCTAGGATCAAGCACAATTGCTACAATCAAAATTTTGGTCATTTAATCAACATTACCCCAATACTTGTCAAACTTAATCTCCATGCTATTTGTTATACTACTTAGCAAATAATCTTGCTTGTCACCCATTTTCTTAAAAAAATGCTCAATTTTACAAACTTCATGAAAGTAAATATTGGAAGTAACACTCAATAAATCACTAAACTTCAATGTGACTTCAAAAAAAGTTCTTAGAATAATGCCAAAAACATCTAAATATCATGCACATATCCCTTCGAATCATCTTATGGAAGCGAAAGAAGAACACACAACACATACACAAAGAGACAACCTCAATAACATCAATAATTTACGTATATAGATAGTTTTATATGCATATATGAAAACAAAATGGTACAAACTAGTGCCAAAATCAGATTTCTAATGGTCAACGATCGGTGGTCATGGTCGAGATCGCGACTTTGATGGACAGTTGGAGAGGGGAAGTCGGACTCGATAGTCAGCGTCTTCAATTTGGGCATGTAGATGTAGGTTTCAATTTATCAAATGATTTGGGGTTAGTAGACCAGTGGTTAGCGAATGCAAGTATGAAACTGGAAAGGGAATGATAAAAACTTAAAAAGACATGGATCTTGGGCTAATAATGAAATTAATAATTGGGCAAAAAATGAAAACAACTTGAATTTAGAAATTGGGTTGGGTTGGGCTGGGCTAGATACGACTCTTATTTGGTTCTTCAGTTCTCGGTCTAGAATCGAGAAACGAACTAAACCAAACCTATCGGTTCTCGATTCAAATACCCGTTCGGGTATTTAACTTATGAAGAACCGCTAGATTCGATTTGAAAGTTTTGTCCAACCCTAATTTTTGCATATTAGTAGTTAATTGTTCATCATAGTATATATTACCTTTAGTTGTATCTATTGATGTGTTTGTATTGTAAACTTGTAACAGATGCCGCCTAAAAGAGAGAGGACTATCGCACAGACATTTAGTGCTTCGGCTTCTTATAATAGGTCTAGATTCATCTCATCTAATGCTCAAGATGTCTTTGGGAATCATTTTCCCTTGCACCCTGTACAGGTAGAGCGTGAGGTAATCATTTCTGATCTTTCATCTGATCTCCTTGCCATCTTTACTCGCGTGGACGGGAGCCTTTACTTATTGAGTTGTCTCACTGTCCAGGGATTCTATGCTAATATTCACGATATTAGTGGGTCAAGTTTTAGAGTCTTTCTTAGGGGTAAGAAACTTAAGATCAGTCTTGATATCATATCCAATATTATCCACATTCCCCAGTTTGTCCATCTATTATTTCCATATTTGTCAGTTCAGACCCTCCATGCGGACTCTCTTTTCCGTTCAACACTTTTTAACACCCCTTTGGGAAAGGGGGTCCTACTGTGATTCATACTGGATATCTTCTAACTGATAAATAGATGTTGTTATGAATTTTGTGCATAAATCAGTGGCCAGTTTCCCATACCTCTTCCTTACCCATGGATAAGGCCTAATTTATTTATGCTATTTTACATGGCAACCCAATAGATCTTCCTACTATGTACATTTCGTGTGAGTGGTGCTAGGGTTGGTCTTCCATATACCTGTTCGATTCATCGGCTCGTAATAGGTATTGGGGTTAGCTTTCCAGATGGGACTACTGGGAGGGTTTCCTTGCCTATTGGCCATACTACTCTTTTACAGAGCAGTTATCATACTTCTTTAGAACCAATTGAGCCAATGGATCTGACTATACCAGCTGATCCTATTGAGGATTTGCTTTCTGTTGATCCATCTGATATTCATCCATCTCGATATCTATTCGTACTTCCACCGTTGACATTTTATCGTCTTCTACTTTTGCTCCACCACCACTTGCTAATCATATTCCACCATCTACTTCTATTCCAGTTGATCCATCGGTAACTTATGGGACAGATGTTTGTGTTGATCATGTAGCAGGCTCGTATGATAGCAGAGATTACACAACTGAGAGCCACCACTGACCGCAACACAGCAGAGTTCGATACACTTTGAGGTAAAGCCGGCTATCTTCAGCGGGGATTACGTTGGATCTGGCGACATTGTGATCATGATGGTGATTCCGTTGAAGGGACAGACAGCGATGATGCTACTACTGATTAGTTGTTAGGTAACTCTTTGTCATTTGTGATGAAAAAGGGGGGAGTAGTTAGAGATGTAAATATACGTTCAATATTTTCTCTAGATGTTTATATTTCCTGCTTAGCTGTATTAAGTTTTGATATTTAGTGATATTGATGTTTGTTCTTGTTGTATTAATTAACATTGATATTGCATCTTAATTTAGCTAGCATAATTTTGAGCTTATTGATAACTATATCAAGAGTTTTTATTTCTTTTATTGTTACATGTGCTTTTACACTTGGTATTTGAGTTATTATTTTAGGAAACATGTTTGACAAGAAAAGGAAAGGCAAGCTTCAGTTGAGTCAGTTGGTTTTTGGTAGTTTAGTTCGATTTTTTTTTATTTGTAATATATGTTTTTGTCACAGAATGTCATAGGAGGAGCTTGTTAGGTTTTATAGTTTTTGGCAATTTTTAAACAAAAAATATAGTTGTTAAGGAGTTTTAAAAGTCAAGGAGTAAATTGGTGGGTTATATAGATGATTTGGGAGTACTTGTGTTCGGTTATGGAACAAGAAGAAAATGTTGTCGGATTTCTGCTAGCTTGATGCCAAGCTGTTGCTCGAATGTCCAAAATAGAAACACCTTCTATAGAATGTCTCTAGCATATCGCTCGATCGGAGGGCCTGTCGTTCTCCTGCCGCTGGACACTAGCTCGAGAGATGGTGCTACCATAAAACCTTAATTTGAATTTTTCGAGAGTTTTATCTACCATATATTACCCCAAAACCTAAATACTATATATACCTAAGCCCCACTTCATGAAAAGACTAGGTTGAATATTATTTTACTTGAGAGATTGCTTTTATCACATCTTACATATTATTTGATTTCCTTTGATTCAACCAAAATCATTGAAAACATCAAATCCATGTAATCAAAACACCAAAACCCAACTTCCGCATAATCTATTAGAATCCTAAAGATCAAGGAAGGTAATCGGAGTTCTGGTTGAAGAAGAATAAGAGTTCTCAAGTGATTCACTGGAGAAAAATGATTCCAAAAGGTTGGGAGCTGGTGTAGGAGTACGCAGTCCAGGAGAGTTCAGAAATACCGTAATGAAAGGAACATAGGAGGCCGTGGTGATTACAGTTAGGGGGTTAGAAAGTACTAAAATTTAGTCAATTTGAACAGTCTGTAAGTGTTTATCGTTTATAGTGGATACTACTAGTTTGGGCTCGGAGTTTTTATCCCTCGAAGGGTTCTCTCTGTCAACAATTTTGTGATGTTGTTTACTTTCATGCAATATATCAACTGCGATAATTCAACATAGGATAATATTGCATGTAAATTCAACTGGATAACATTAATAATTTAAATTTGTTGTTGTTATTAATTAGCAAAGTTAAATTCCACATACAAACATCTATTCATCCCCTCTAGATGTTAGGTGGGATCAAACTCAATATGCATAAATAATTTTCATCCATATGGTTTTCATGGGGATCATAACCCAATTAATAGAAACATTAGAAATTCTACCACATACAACATAAATATATACAATCATATACACCAATTTTTCTAAGAAATAACCAAAACTCGAGTTTTTAAAACATTAGCAGCATAAACAAATAATCTATACATCAATAAGCATACAAATAGAAGCATATTTGCAATCTCGCCTTCTCAAAACTCCGGACCAACAAAATTTGTTTAATTGCTTCAAAGACATACCCCAAAAAATTAATCACTACTGACGAGATAACCCATGTTTATGTACAAATGACAATTTTACAATGCATTGGCTACATCAAACTAAAATCAAATGAAAAAAGAGAAAGGCAAACTGCTAGGCACCTTTGAATTTGATTTTTCCAAGATTGAGCTCTAAGGATTTTAATCGAACACATGTGCTTATATGTGAAATATTGTGTATTAAATTAAATGTTATCAATTTTCGTTAAGTCCGTTTAAAGTAATCTAATAAGGTTTCGGTATTTTGGATTTTGAAGCTTCTAATTAAAGTATGAGCTTATATGTGTAGAGACAAGGCATATTCCTAATTTCATGATGTACCGAATTAGGTTAATGGGCCATTAGTGTATATATAACACACGCGCACACACAGTTATGGTCCCTAGATCACAAGTAATTGTTCATTCTAATCTAACTTCCATCATCAGATAGGAATAAATAACTACATGTTGATTTGGAAGACTAAAACCGCAGGACTTGTTCATTGCAATAATCATGTCGGATTCAGGTTCACTTCCGCTTTGGTTCATGAATTCTTGATGATCTAACATGAATGATGAATATGACGGTAATGTATTTTCCCAACAAGTGGTATTAGAGTGCTGCTTCGGGTTTTTGGGGGTGGTACCGGCGAGCGCCACCCCGAGTCTCAACAAAAAAAATTAGGGTTTTCTGGTTGGTTGGATTTTGGGGACGGGGCTTCTGGTGAAAATTAAGTTACTTCATGCCCTTGTTTACAATTTTCGAATTAGGGTTAGGGTTGCAATTTTTAAAATGAGTTTTTTAATGTTTCATACCCTTAAATTTAAAGTTTTGATGATTCAGCCCCTTAAGGTTAAAATTCATCCATATTGGACCTTTAAAGTTTCGGGTTTAATAATTCTACTGAAATTTGAAAATTATTTAATTTGGGCAATTAAAGTGTTGAATTTTGTAATTAAGCCCCTAAAAGTTTATAATTTGTTTAAATGACCCCTAAAGTTTTGAATATTTAATTTTTGGACCCCTAAAGTTTCAAATAATTAATTATTTACCCCTAAAGTTTTGAATAATTAAATTTTGTCCCTAAAGTTCTGAATTATTAACCCTTAGGCCCTTAAAGTTTCAAAATAAATAAAATATGCAAATTCGATGATTTTCTTTTTCAAATTTTGGTATAAATGACTCTTTTGAGATGTATAATATTCGAAAGTGAATTAATTGAAATAACATGTTGCCAAAACAACATCTCTTGTGGAAATTAATTAGCTTAGATTATTAAAATGTGTTTGTGTGTATGCTATTTATGCGAATATTTGATCGGCCCAAAGGAAGTTTAATATTTAGCTGAATTACACATGCACCTGTGATGATAAACATGTGGCGATTATTTGGTTTAAAGGTTTAACGTGTGATCAATAAATCGATCTAAAGAAAGGTTTATTGATTGACATGTTTCTTTATTGTCAGTGTTTGATCACTACACCAACAGAACCACTTACAAATCAATATTTCAGTTCAAAGACTAAATATTGATGTTGTGCTAGGTATCTTGTGATGGACCCTACCATTATTTGAAATTATTATTTGCATATTAAGGATATTCATGTGAGCTGGTCCAATTAATCGTTCTCTAATTTAGTATTACGTTCTGCTGCCAATATCACTGCTAGCATCGAATTCTATTCCGATGCTTAATGACACCAATTTTAAGACATAGCGAGAGAACGTAATGATTGTTCTAAACAATCGAACCGTATAAGCTTGATGGTCATAAAGCGTGCTATTCTAGAAGTATTTCGCAGCACTATGTTCGATAAGGTGACCACGGCTAAGGGTTTTTTTGAGGACCTTGAGAAGAGGTTTTCCAAGAATAAAAAGGCTGAAGCTGGTACAGTTTTGGAAAATCTTATCTTAATGAGGTACAAAGGAAAGGAAACATACGGTAGTACATTATGGAAATGTCTCACATTACTTCAAAATTAAAGGCACTTAAGTTGGTTTATCTGAAGGCTTGTTAGTGCACTTGGTTCTGATATCCCTTCCGGCACACTTCAGTCAATTCAAGGTGAGCTACAATTGTCAAAATGACTCCTGATCCCTTAATGAGCTCATCTCACACTGTGTCCAAGAAGATAAAAGATTGAAGCATGCCAAGACAGAAAGTGTTCATTTAGCCACCATTTCTAAGGACACAATGAACAAAAAATATACCTTCTAGTTCTTAAAACTCACTTGCATCTGATGTATTCAGCATTTGGACTAAAACACCTTCTATTACGATTTGTATAATATCATCACCTAGTTCATAAGCAGTATACGAGGATCTTTATATTTTAGTTGCATGTATAAAAGAAGGGAGTTTTCATTGTAATCCTTATCGGAGTCATATTTCCATCTACATCATACTCAATTTCAGTGGCGAATCCAGGAATTGAGGTCAGTTAGAGCAGTCGTTGACCATTGACAATCAACGACATTAATAGCGACGTCGTTTATTAATTAATTAAATAATATTAAGAATTCTCCAATCTATAGGTAAATATATTAAAATGTAAAAATAATATACATATGAAAATATAATGATACAACCCAAAAAAATAAAAATAAAAAATGCACATAATATTATTTATGACACTATATTTAAATGATACTAACATTACATAATCATGTAAAACCCAGGATCCAATTGCATATAAAAACCTAACCACAGGCAACTAGTCCAATTGCAATTAATCTGATTTTCTTAATTAAATAATCTAATTATAACTAAAATCAATCTCTTCACAAACTCTAAAGTCTAAAATATTTAATTTTTTATCATTTTAGAAATAAGATGATGAATACAATGCAATAAAATTACCTACAATGAGGCAGCATGCGCGGTTCGTCCGTCACTGGAACTAAGTGGTGAGTGGTGACGACGGGTGGGAAAATTGGGAATCGTCGAGTCAGAGTCTAGGTAGACGAATAGGATTTCAAATTCCCTGGTGTTTGAGTCTCAAATTGGGAATTTTGAAAGTGAAATATTGAAATGTCGTGAGGCGATGGATGTATTTGTTGTGATTTTGGACAATTATCAAAGTTTGGTTTATCTTTGATTATGGGTTAAAAAAGGTCCATTCTCAAACAAAAGAAAGATGGCCCACAACTTCATCTATCCCCAATTCTCTACCCAACGAAAATCACAGCTGACAGATCAAGTGCGTAGCCGCGCCACCTCGTTGGGTGCGGACTTCTGCTCAATTTTCAGTTCACACATCATCTAATCCAACTTTAATTCAGTTTGTATCATATCAACAACTTCGTCATATTTGTACCCAATTGGCGTGAAAAGTACACAGGTATCCGTACAACAAATTATGAACAAGTTCGGTGCTTCCATAGTTACATTCTATACAAACACATAATAAATTGTAAAATAAAAAAAATGCAGTATTATGCATTCGCTTTTGGACAGCTTAAAAATCCACGTCTTTAACCGATACGATATGATTAATGGATCAGAACTCCAAATTAACTTAGAAATGTGATTTACATCCTATATCATTGTTATATGGTGAAATCAATTGAAAAAATTGATATTTCATAAATAACAACATATTTAAACAGGCCATACTACAAAGAAAAGCACGCGTAGTGAAAAAGTCGTGAACTTTAATTTAATATGGTGCTTAATTTTAAAACACATTTTAAATCAAATAATTATTGAATCCAGATGTATGTATTCAACAGTCATGAAGACCAAATATATGAGCATGTTTGAACCCTATTATTATTATTATTATTATTATTATTATTATTATTATTATTATTATACATTTTGGAATAATGATTTGATAGAGAATGCGAGGTTAAAAAATAAGGAAAAATTTTAGATTTGTGTGTAATATTATTTTATTGAAAATGTGTGGTTGAAAATAAAATAGAGAAAAATATATTTTGAAAATAATGGGGACCAAACAAGGACATAAATAAAAATACATATAAAACATTTGTTTTTCTAGATTGAGATTAGAGATTAATCACCCAATCAATCATTGTTATGGATGATACATCAAATTAAATCACATATCGTAAAATTACCTTGATCTCGTGATATAGCTTCCAATTTTCATTGAATTTCAAAATAGCATTCGTATGAAGTTACAATATTAGGCAGGCGAACAATTATATCGAGTTACAAAAATTTGAAAGAGGAATTTCAGGAAGATATTTTTATGCTCTTTTATATATTATTAGAGATAGTATATAAAACAGTAATTTATTTTTTGATAAATAAATTGTATTAATTTGAGTTTACATTTGTTTATTGATTATGCACTGATTCGGACTTCTATTATTATTTATTTATATATAAATTGATCGAATATCTACTTAATTTGTGTAAATCATGTTAGTTGCAGTAAAATTTCCAACTTGAATATAATTTATATGAAAATAGACTATTTAGAGATTAATTGGAGTTGATTTGAAACAATTGAAGGTTAATCGAATAGCAAGTAATCAATTGAAAATATTAATGGAGCATTTGGGAAAATATCATAAGTGTTGGGAGTTAAATTCAACAATTGAAAAGTTTTAGGACTAAATTGCAAACTTTGGAACTTGCTTTTGGTTAATTATTAATTACTTTGGAATGTAGATGACTTAATTACAACATTAGAAGAAGAATGACTAAAGTCACATGAAAAAATAAGTCCAATTGAAAAATAGATTTGTTTCCTTTTATCTTTTAAACTCTTTGGTAGAAACCAATTAAACTCTTTAATAGAAATTAATTTGAACTCTTTTGTGGAAATCAAATTAAACAAGGATCTTGTCTAAATGTTATTCTAAAAATACATACTTTAGTTCAACAATTAAAGGGGGACTTGTAGAGTTTCATTATACACATAATTCAAGCCAAAGTCTAATTACTTAGTTATGATAAAAGATTGTAGTTTTGAACCTTAATTTTAATTAAAAAAAATTAAAATATTCAATTGATTCTGTGATCCAATCTTAATGCTTGGATCACTTGGCCACTAATTCATTAATTTTGTGAGCAATTTATTACGTAGAGGTGCAAATTATTTGTTTAGACCATGTAGTAAAAATTGAGAACTAGTATAAAAGTGTAAAGATACATTTTATAGTTTATGCGGTCGTTACATGGAATTAATTTAATTAAATAGAATCAATTTGAACTCGAGAGAAGTAGATATATGTTAGAATAATTCGATCAGATAAACATAATCAATTGTTATATAATTTGGTTATTGAGATTAATGGGGTAGTTATGGTGAACTCATAAATCTTAACACTTAAATCATCATATATAAAAAGTCACTTTTATTGTTTTAATACATTTAAATAAAAAATCAAAAAAAGAAAAATAAACTATTTCTATTTCTTTTTTATCCAATTAAAGTTACAAGTAATTTAACCAACGGTTAGATAATAGTTATCTTGAGAACAATATTCAGACACTTTGGTCAACTATATTACTTGTTACAATCAGTACAGTTGCGGGATATAAATCGACAACAATTTTATAAATCGATTTGATCTTATAAATCGAGTGCTTAAGTTGTTAAATAGGGAAATATTCGATTTTATAATTCGATATAAGTTTTATTGTCCACGATCGATAAATAAAGACAAACACTTTATTTATTTTTTAAAATCTTCCCAATTTTATTACAAGTTTATCTCCGACTTTTGATAGTAAGATTGTTCGTACATTTTGTGATGTGTCGGACTTTACCATGTAAAATTTAATTTGTGAAATTGATAACATAAATTTAATTTCACTTGAATGTCGTACACATGACCTTAATTTTGAGCGGATAATGATGTTGGTGAGATCAAATAATTGGTCAATATCTTTGTGCCTTCGAAATTAAAGTGAAACGTTTAACATATATTCACCATATGCCATCCGTAGCCTATTTGACATGCACGATCATGAACTCAAGAATTTTCTATTTGACAGTTAAATCTGATCTCAATAGTTCGATATTAATAATTGAATTAATATTGTGATGTGATCACATGAGACTTTCAGATAGAAAATAAAATTTGAGAATTTATGTATATTTGGAAAAGAGCTTTAGGTCATTTTAACTTGTATTGTATGCTAGGCTTGATCTATGAGATAATACGTAAGAACAATAAGTCAGAGGATATAATTATTATTCATATATAGTTTCAATAATTTTAATTAGTTTGAGAGTGAAATCTCATTATTTTAGTGGAATATAACGAGGTTAATAAGTTATTTCCACATATCAAGAGTTCATCAGGCTCTAATTAACGCATTGGAGCTTAGTTTAATTTTATCCGATTTGCTCGCTTTGTGGCTTCAAAATAAGAACTGGAATAAAGTATAAAAGTTATAATTTATTATTGATTGTAATGAAATTAATTAATTAAATGAACGGAGATGTGTCACGTGTGCTACACGTGGTATTCATATATGGAAATAGTTTGATTTGGATTAGAATTAAAAGAAAGAGCAATGATATGGATGTTTTCATATTCAAGTCATGTCCATATTTTAAATAGAGCCATTCTATTTGTACATTCCTCCTCGACATTTTAGATGACATTCCTCCTATGTGTAGGAAATCTGATTATGGATCGGGAAAAAAAAGTACTTTTAAAATCAATGTACAAAAAATTCTTAATTCACATGATATCAAATTTGATGTATATGTAGCAAGACTCTTTTAAATATGCACTTATGTAATGGTTCAATTAAAGTTCTTTATTGTTGTGCCCACACACATAAAATTCTTGTAGTTTTGAGTCTTGAAGAACACTAAAGAATACCAAACGGTTTTAAAGTGGAATCAAAATTAACAACGGAAAGAAATTTTCTAAAGCACACTACAAGGATAATTCTTAAAATGCCTATGGCTTTATTATTTCAACAAAATTATTATTTCTTGTTAATAGAAAAAGTAATTTGTCTCAACAATATATACTAATAGTTACTAATAAATATCATTTGTAGGTAAGCCCTCTCTAAAATTGAACCACTTCTAATCCCGTTTGGTTTCAAATTAATGATTATCTTTATAAATATCTTGTATTACTTCTACTACTAAAAATATTAATATCTTTATTCTAAGTAATCATACCTACCAAACATCTTTTTAGAGTTTTGGCACAATTCAACCTTATTGTATAACTAGGGAATTATGAAAAAAAAGTAAAAATGAATTGAGCTGCTCGAGTTTAAAGCAAATCCATGTTAAAGTTATAAAAGAAAGATATGAATCAATATTAACGCGATCAATTCTCTAACACAAAACTATAAATTATTGACTTTGCCACCTTATCAACCTACCAAATATGGTAAGGTTGCAAGCTCAATTTTAATAATCAGCCAACTAAAACCAGTTTCTACTTGCCTTAAAAGTTCAGATTTATCAGATAATATATTAAATTTCTTGGTGTCACAAAGTTAATTAGATGCCCTGTCTGATTCTATTATTTCCTACTTAAGACACCTTCTATTAGATTACCAAATTGACCCTCAGACATTTCTTTAAACTCTTGATGCTAAATAGTGAATATGAGAAGTGGAGGGAGAGAACTGTCTTTAACACACACTGGTGGGATCCTATGGAGCTTTCTAATGGACTCCGAGGATTATTAAAAAGTAAGAAAGAAAATTAATGATTGGAAAAGAATAAAGAAAGATTAGGTTTGGTGATTGCACTACTTAGGATAGGAAAGTGCTAACTCTCACTTTTGCCTAATCAAACCTTATTTTTATTTATTTATTACTTCGACCGAATAATTAATACGATATATCAACTTAGATAAGATTAATGACAAAGTTTTCCACAAATGAATTCTTTGAACTAATTAGAAAAGTAACATTACGGTCTTCCTAGAATTCTCCTCGACGCGAACTGCCCTTGTAAAGATATCCCCGCACAAGTGTACATAAACCATAAAGATCTACACAGTAGGTGTCGTAATTATACCGCTTTAAGTTCATGTTTGGTCTCTATTTTTTAAAATTTATTTTTTTTCAAAATTAATTTTCAATTAGATCCATAATTTTTATCAATTTTTCAACCATACATTTCATCTACTTTTATTAAAATTTACTAAAAATTAAAATAAACTAAATGGGGCTAAGCCAGGTATACACAATTCCCTAAGAGGTACGTAGTGATGATATAAAGTATAACAAGACAAAATTGCAGCCATTTGCTTCAACAAATTGCATCCCATAATAAATTCTGCATATCCAAATTTAAACAAGCAAGCATGGGCTATAGTAACCAAACTACAACTATTCATAATCACACCCAAAAAAATTGTAGACCACTAAATCTAGATACCATTTTGTCATTTTCTTGCAGAAAATAAAAGAAAACAAAAGGGAAAAAATCAAAATAAAATACATATATGAATATCAATATCGAATTGCTACGTTATTCCTAATTGCTGCGACTCAGTACATTTCTCCGAGAAGAATCCGTGAGCTCGATTGAGCGATAAAGAAAAAGCGAAGATATTTTCAACCAGCTAGACTAAATTATATTAACTTTATTCTTAGAGATGAAGGAGGAGCGAGTTATATATTCATTAAAGAAAAGGATAAGCAAAGAAATTTAATCAAAATTTCTCACCCTCAAGCATCTAGATCCTTTATTTGCTCTTCTCCTCCTGCATTAATATGTTAACACAGTCAATTAACATGAACAAGATATTAATTAGCTGCTCTTATCTCATCAATATGAAGAAGAAGATCCGTTATTTGAAACATGAGTTTTGACATAATTACTATTCTCATTGTTGCTGCTGCTGCTTCCGCCATTGATTTTGAGCCCATTATTCTCAAAGCTAATGATTCTGCCATTGTTAATCTCTTTTTTGGCAAAAGTGTTCTTGTTATTGTGCATCCAAACCTTGAGTACACCCCTTGAAACTCCTATTTCATTGCAGAATTCTTTAACTGTTGATTCATCACATTTTTGCATTTTCCACCCAAGTTTTTCCGAAAAAGAGTGCATTTTTTCCTTCTGCTCCCGGCTGAATTTTGTTCTGAATCTCTTTCTTCCAGTATGGTTCTCTGTCTTGAATTCTGTTGGTATCGCCGGATCCTGGTGGTAGTCTTCCGGAACCGCCATACTGAGGGCCAATAACATGTTGGTTGGTTGTGGTGGTGATGGTGGGGAGAGGGAAGATGAGGGTCGCCTAGGTGGAGGTGGGTGGCGGAAATCAAATAGAGGAGGGATTATACTGGTGGGGGAGGGATCATTAGGTTCACGGCGGTGGAAATTGCGATGGCAGCCACATGCAGCGCATTTTAGGGAGGTGGGATCTGCGGTGGTGGCGGAAGGGGAAGGCATGAACTCTCCACAACCATCCATGGCATGTCCACCCAATCTGGCAGCATGGTTCTTCAAACATTCTTTGTATGTCACCACCCCCACTGGCGGTGGTGAGTGGTGTTGGCGGTGGTGGTTCTTCTTGATTGCGCCGTTGGTGAAGGATAAGAAGGGCTCAATGGGTTGAGTATGTGGTGGGGTATCAAATTCAGAGTCATCTGGACTTTTGGTTGTGGTGGGGTTGGGGTATAAGTCCATTGATGGAGTATGTTTTCAAGAAAACCCAAATATCTGGTTAGGGTTCCTTAGTTAAGCTCAAAA
>CAIGRP010018472.1:0-24568 GCA_903798385.1 Fraxinus cuspidata
TTTAAACTTTTTAATATCTTAAAATTAAATTAACTCCACCCACTCAAACCCTAATTATTTTTCACTCTCCCTTCTCTCTTCAGCTGATTTTCACTCCTCTCTACATCTCTCCCTTCACTCTCTTCTTTTCTCTCTCTTCGAACGTCGACGACCGAGCGTCGGCTGGCAACGCTGCTGAGAACTCTCAACAGACCTCGATGCCGCAACGTCGCCGGCCGACGCTGCTTTGAACAGACGTTGCAGTCAGCGCCGACTAATGTCGGCGACTCCTCACGGCATTTCCAACATACTGGTCGATTCCTCTCTTCAAGACCACCTTAACCATGGCCGCCAATCAACAAATAACCATCCCCATCAAAATCTGCAAGCCCCGTTCACGCAACCGGTAATTGTGCAACTTTCTATTGATGATTCCGGCACTGATGGTGGGACCCATGATCTCGGACTACCACATCAGGCACCTACTCCTCTTGGCGCATCTGTTGAGCGCATTGGTCTCTCCCAATTTGGTCTTGCGATGGCAATAAACGACGAGGCAGTGCGAACCGGCGGTGTGGTGGTGGTTACGATGTTGGGTGCGGTGGTGTGGTGGTTGTCGTGGAAGTAGTGACGGTGGTTGTCGTGGAAGTAGTGACGGTGTGGGAGTAGGAGTGTTTGTTGGTGGTGTGGTGTAGGCGGCGATGATAGTGATTTTTTGTTGTATTGTTGCAGCCGATGCGTTGTGTTTTTTTGTTGGTGGTGCGGTGCAAGCAATGGTGTGGTGGTATCGATGGCAGTAGTGGTTGTGATATTTTTGTTGACGGTGTATTGGATCTGGTGGTGGCGGCGTTGTTAGTGATGGTGTTATGGTGCTATTGTGGTGGTGGTGACGGTGACTGCGGTGTGATATAGTTTGTGACCAACTATTTGATTGGCCTGCGACCAAGTATTGGTGGTGGATCGAAATCGGTGGATGAGGTTTTTTTGGTGTATATAACCAACTATTTGTTTTATTGTGACTAACTATTAAAATGTGACTTTAAAATTCGATAATTTGCGACTAAAAAATAATTTGTGATCAATAAATTTGAAAATGTGTGACCGATAGATAAAATGTGACCTATAATTTTTTTGATATGTGACCAATGAAATATACTGTGACGTATAAAAATTTTGATTTGTAACCTCGAAATAATATGTGATCAATTAATTTGATAATATGTAACCAGTAAATAAATTGTGACTTGTAAGTATGTATCTGTGATCATGAATTGTATAATTTTGATTTTAATATGTTAAATTAATTAACTAAATACCCGATTTTGGTATTTTTAAAACTTATTGCCTGATTTTTGCAATTGTAAAAATTAATATATGATTTGTGAACTCTTCCNGAATTGTATAATTTTGATTTTAATATGTTAAATTAATTAACTAAATACCCGATTTTGGTATTTTTAAAACTTATTGCCTGATTTTTGCAATTGTAAAAATTAATATATGATTTGTGAACTCTTCCCTTAAATAAATGTGGAATGGGCCTAATGGATCCAATTTCATCCTTAAGAATGTTTAAACCAAACATGTTTAGATTTTTCGAGTCAATTAAGGTCAGTTTATGTTTTTCAAGACATCTAAACATAATAGACTTGAATTAAACAAATATGATTTTCGCTTCAATTATATTTCAATTATCTCAAATCAATAATTACATGGAGAATGCAAGACTGTTGGACTAACTATATATGAACCTCATTGATTTATCGAGATAACTTTCATTTTCTATACCATTACTCGTATTATTCTTACACCAAATTTTTATGCCCCTATTTGTATCTCTTTAAAATAAAATTCTTTAATTCTCATATTTATTTTTAATTACACATTCACACAATAAAATATTTTACACATAAACCTAAAACTATTCCCTATTTTTTAACCATACATTTTCCAAAAAACTACTAATATCTTTTTTCTTCAATAATGACCATCAAACATGGCTTACCATTTTTGAAGTTGAATTCGATTGATAACGTTAATTTTTTCTTCTTCATTTTGAGGATTTTCATAAAAATTTAAATAGTGTCTTTGCCTTTGACAAGTCATGAAAATGATTGTTTTCTTGCTCTAGACACGAGAACAAGTTCCAATTTGACATCTTTCATTTGCTTTTCTAATGAAGTAATTTGAGACTCCATCTCACTAACTTCGTGTTTTAACTCAGAACAGGAAGAATTTGAACAAGAAGATTTTGAAGAACTTTTTTCCTTAAATCTGGTTAATATGTTATTTATATTAAACGGAGCAACAAGAGTTCTTAAAGGCAAAAGAGCGGAGAACTTATTCTTTAATTAAGGATTTTCTTATTTCTTGAATAAGTTCTTCCTTAATAAGAACGTTTATGGTTTCACATCCACAAACTGCATTACCTTGACTTAAAGTAGAAGATGAATTTGAATTAGTTTCAACATTAGAATCTTCTTAATGTTGATAAACCATTTTAAGTTCAGAATCAAAATCTTCTTCTCCTGAACTGGAATTGAGTAAATTGATTGCATTTCCAGCAAGTAATATTGGAAGGTTTTGAAAATATTCTCTTTTTGAATCTTTCTGAGGGTAATTTTGAAAAGTATTTTTCTTTTGAAAATGTTTTGAAAAAGATCTTTTTCTCAAATGAGAATGAAGATTTTTCTTTTTAGATTTTGAAGATGGAGGGATGATGTTTTCAAATCCTTATCATTCACAAAAAAATCCAAACTCTTTTCGACTGTCAAATCTTTTCTGCCTTTAACTTGATTTTGAGTTTAAGATCATTACGTAATGCTAACACTTCCTTATTGACGAAATTAATAATTTCACCATAAGTAAGTGTAGCATAGGGGATTGATTCATTATATTTGAGTTTAATGGAACTTATAACTCGTTCAATAAAGAGTTTTGAAAGTCCAGAAATAAATCTTTCTTTTAAAAAAAAATTGACTACAGTCATCCCCTGATCATGACTCTAGTAATGAATATATCCTTATACCAACGAAAATCATGAAGTTTAGGACAACTTAGATCTAATAAAACCTCATATGACATTTCTTGAAGAAGAGTAGGAGTACCAATGAAGTGCTTTAATATTAAATATATTAAAGTATTGAAACTATCATTTTGATGTAGTTCATTGGTAGCATTATGAATTTTTAACCTATTTGCATCATTGAGATAGTTATTCTACCAAAATTTAATTTGTCCTGTAAACTCAGTAATTAAATTTATATAGGCGGTTGAAGGATGAACATCACTACTGAGATATGCATTATAGCATACAACCATGTTCTCAATAGTTCTGATAATTTGAAATTCTGTAAGACCATCAATATTCCATTCGATGATCTCATCACCAGAATATAATTTTTGAGGTTTTCATTTTCCTCATATAATATATCAGGATAACATGAGCGAATGTAATAGGTTAGAAGCTTTGAATGTTGACCCCTCAATTTATTGACTTGCAGAGGTTCATCTTCAATAAATTGAGACTCAATATTTTCAAGATTATCATTAGTATTGATATTCTTGGAGTTTCCAAGTTTAGAAATTTGATTTGCAAGTTCTTGTAAAATACTTGCTTATGATGAAAGAGTATTTTTCTTTAATTTTGAAAGTATTTTTGAATCATTAGGTTTGAAAATAAGATTTGACTCTATGATATTTGACTCTATAGGCTTCTCCTTCTCCCTTTTGGATGAGGATGCCTCATACTCAGGATTATTCTTAATTCTAGATAATTGAGAACAAACAGATTAAAGAACAATATTGGTATAATTATTTTAAGAACTAATATTTTTCACATCTTTAACTGTGGGACTGGATTCTTCCTTTCTAATAGCTAAATTAGATAATTTTTTGAAAGGAGATGCAATAATTCTAGTGTTTACATATGAAACAATTATTTTTTGCGTCGGTGGATGTTGAGATTGAAAAGTCTGACCGGATGAAGTCTTCCATGTTTTCTTGTTAACATGCGTATTTTGAATGGATTTTTGTTTAGAAATTCTTTTACCAAACTTTGAAATATGACCATTCATAGAAACTAAGATCCTTGGGAGAATCATCAAATTCTTTCCACAAAGATTCTAGTTCTTCTTTTGAAAACATCCCTTTGAGAGTGTGTCTAAAAAATTTGACAGGAGTCTGATCAGTTTTGAGTTCATATCTTCTATCTATAGTAGAAAAAATGGCATTACATTGTTGATTAAATTTTCAAATGGAAGCATAACTGATAGAGTTGTAGTATTGGGTTCTAATTCTTCATCATTATCAGAACATCTGGTTTCTGGAATTTTTGAATTGACATTTACCCATTTGGATTTTTCTGAAGAGGTTGAAAATCTAACAGATTGAAAAGGATAATTCTCATGTCTATATTCAGATCTGGAAGAATAAGACCTATGGAGATTATTTGACAAAGAGGTTTTATCAAAAATAACTTTAACATGCCCATTGGGGAATGAAATAATTTGATCTGAAATTTTTCTAATAGGAGTAGGAACTGAATTTTGAGCAATTTGAAGTTCATTAGATTCGTCATCGTCATTTTGAAAATTTTTGAAAAATTATCATTTCTACTATTTGGACTACTACATTTTCTAAACCAATTAGAAATTAAAGATATAAATGAATAAAATGAAATTACAGTAACATATCACTGTAGACACAATGCTACAAGATAAATTGACGATTCACCAAGCCTATAACAAGACCACCAACGCCTACCCCGGCTTCACGGCTGGCCAACTCTATTCAGTAGACATCCAGGCTAACGTCAATTTCTCTCTTGACACAATACTTATAATATTAAGACACTATAACCTCACTCTAGACTCTTATGACTTTGATACTAAAATAGGCCCAAAGATAGGGAATAGCTCAAGTGTGATAGAGAATGATGAGAACTTTTAGAGAACACAAACTTTTGAAATGAAGAAATTTTTATTTGATAAAATAAAAAATTACAACATTGAAAGATAAAGAAAACTTTTAGAATATAAGGATAATTCTACAATTTTCTTGAAGATGTTTTATCCTACACTAATACACACTTGAGGAGGTCTTGAGTCTTCATCTTCTTCCATACTTGAAGTTTCGGACTTGAAACTATCTTGGATTGAATTGAAAAATCTTGAAGGACGATGTGTGGAGCAATAATATCTATCCTAGTTTTTCTGTCCGCCGTAACTTTTGAAATTTGTCGTTTTCCTCCCTACTTTTTAAATTATGGAATCTACTTTATTAAAGTTACTTGAATAAAAAATTGTCCATTTTTTAGTATCAATAAAGTTGGTAGGAATAACTTTTGTGGTGATGAGTACATTTGAAAAATCACTTTTCTTGATTCTTAAACTCGGTAATTTCGATACTCATCTAAATAACTGGGTCTATGTAGTCATTTTGAATTTTTTTGAGTTTCTTGTTCAATCAAATCACCATTCTTGTCTAACCGAAGCACATGTATTCATTGCTTTGAGCATAGTCTGTAGATTCTGATTGAGAAGAATCATCATCATTTGATTTGAATTTCTTTGAAGAGGCATCACCCTACGGAACAATTTTTTTTTGAAATAATTTGTAATTCTTTTGGAGTTTGCATTGATTTGAACATGACCATGAATCTTGGTCTTTCGAACAAAAGATTTGAACATGACCATGAATCTTGGTCTAGCAGACTAGCTTTATCTAAGATTTCATCAAAAAATTTATTAGTGAAATCTAGATTTCTTTGAATTGAACTAATGATCCCAAAATGGATGTTATGTTCTAGGAACCTAATGCTTGTTTGACAAAGAACAACTTTCTTAGCGAAGACTGCTAATTCATTATTTTTAATAATATGAATGAATGTATTGAAATGCTTGAAATGTTATTCCACATTTTCTGAAAATATAAGAACATCATCAATATAAAAAATTATGAAATTTTGAAAATGATTAAAAATATCGTTCATAATTTTTTGAAATTCCGATGAGTATTTTTTAGACCGAATGACAATAACATTCCATTCATATTGACCAAAGAGAACATTGAATGCCGTTTGAATTTTTCTTCTTCTTTAATTTGAATCGTCAAAAACCTGACTTCATATCAAATTTTGAGAAGATGACGACTTTGAATAACCCGTTTAAAAAGTCTTTCTTTGTTGGTAATGGATATCTTATCCATTGGAGAGTCTTATTCAAAGGTTTGTAATTGATAACTAATCTCGGACCTTCTCTTTCGATATCAGTAGAGTTATTGGCATAAAAAGCTAAGTAATTCCAAGGAGATTTATTGGGTCAAATTAGTTTCTTTTCCAGTAAATCTTGAATCTCTTCTTGCTCATTTGAATGTGACGAGATTTTGTTGGAATGTTGGATTCATGAAAGTCGGAATTGTAAGGAAGAGAAACATGTTTCCTTCCTTTTATAAAATGTATTTGGAATAGTATAACATATTTCATATTCAATTTTCTTTTGAAACAAAGAAATCTTTTCAACAATCGAAAGATTTTGTAATTGTTCTCCAATTCTTTGAAATCGAATTTCTTCATTAAGAAATTGAATATGTTTCTTTTTGAAATTAATATTATTAATTAATTTTGAAATTGATACTTCTTTTAAAGCATGCACATCTTTATAGAATGGAAGATTTATAAATTCAAAAAATATTTCTTGTCCTCAAATATTGGTGGTAGGACATTTTGAATTAGTTTGAAAATGATAGATTTGAATAATGAAAGGACTGCCTAAAATAACTTTTTTGTTTAAATCTTTGACTAAGTAAAATATAATTTTGAAACAAATATTTGAATTATAAACATGAGCTTTTGAAAGTTTGTACTGAATATTGAATTTTTTACGGTTAGCACCATAAAGATGCTATATATATATATATGATTAATTATTTATATTTTATACTTGTAATTTAAAGAGAGTATAGTGGAATAGGCCGGACCTGATTTTTTTACCTGCTGGAATCGAATCAAAACAATAAACCACGGACGGAGACGATCAAATCAATTTCATTACCTAAATCCAAGTTTACATTCTATATTTTTAGCAAACTGTGCCCTTGAAATCTTTCAAGTTAATTATTTCAATAATCACCCAACTTATATCACAGTTACTGTTTACTCACTAAAGTGCTTCACTATACAAACAGACGAAACAGTGCATACTGAACTTTGTCTGTTTGCACTCCATCCATCACCCTAAAAAATTTGTTACCTTATTTGCTGACGTGACTAACGAAAATCTGACGTGGCAAATTACGACCATTAAAAAAATTATAACTCGACAAAATCATTGTTTTATTACTCATCCAATTTATAATTGATTACAGTTTACTCATCGAACTTCAAAATGTTTCTCAATGGTCATTCATTTTTGAGATGTTGCACTCCATCCACCATCCATCATATTTCATTGCCTTTGTCGCTAATGTTCGCACAGAAATTCCTTGTGACAAGTTACAAATGTTCAAAAAAAAAAAAAGTACAATTCAACCAAACTATCAATTCACCATATGTGAAACGTCACTTTCACGGCCCTATGAATTTCTTTAAAACCCAATAAAGTGTTCCCAATCATTCTTCTAAAAATATCATTTTTTTCAATTCGTTAGTTTACTGTGCGAAAAATAGATTTCGATTTGAGGCTGAAAATCTAAAGCATACCTGGTTCAACTGAAAATTGATTTGTGAAAATAATTTGTTATATTTCATTTCTTTGACTTCTATTTGCATCCAATTCCGCCAATTTAATCGATCTTTATCTAACAAACACAATATACATAAAATTAACCCATAATTCATAAAATCTCCAACAAATACTCAAATTTAAAGGCCTAAATAAGTGTGCAAAATTCACTTATCACTAAGTTTTTCAGGGTTGAAATTGGGGACATTTTATTGAATTTTAAGGAAGTTTTATGAGGTGTGAGAGTCGCATTTCACATATGATGATTTTTGTGAATTAATGATTTGGTCGAGTTATAATTTTTTATGATAGTAATTTGCCCATGAAATTTTTGTACAATAAATTAGCAACGAAGTGGACAAAATATGGCGGATGATGGATGTAGTGCAATACTTCAAAGATGAATGATTATTGGGAAGTATTTTGAAGTTTGATGAGTAAACCATGATAAAATATAAGTTGTAAGAGTAATAAAACAGTGATTCGATTGAATTGTAATTTTTTTAACTGATGTAACTAGCGTGTCGAATTTTAGTTAGCCACGCCAGTTAATAACGTGAATGGATTTTTGAGGGTGATAGTTTAGTGGGCGGCGACCATGTATAAATTGGGTGATTATTGGAACAATTCACTCAAATCTTTCGTATCAATCACATTCCAATTATTACATTAATTGTCGATAAAATCATTCTTTCCTGATCCTGTTGACTTATTTTTAATCCTTCCTTAATTTACATTCTCTGAACCACGTACAATCTATAGTCACCGATAATATTTAAATTTCTAACTATTTAACGAAATAACAAGATTTTGAAACTCAATCTTTACTTTCCTGGGTTGGCATTCCGCTTTGCCGTCATTTGGAGCTTAATGTCTTTTGAACGTGAGATTTATGGAGTCTTCTCTACTGTGATTTACAATTTTTTGTGAAATTTCGTAAAGTTTGGATTTTGTTTGTGGGTTTGAATGTTTGATTCAAATATATCACGACATTACTCCAATAGGCAGAAAGTTGAAATCTTGATTGCATTTTTTCCTCTTATAATGAGATGTTATAGGTTCCTAAATCTTGCATTACTGTTGTTTATTTTGTTTCTCCGAATTGTATTTTCTTGATTGGATCACTAATTGATCAATTCAATTTAAGTAGCATTTAATTATGATAAATGCAGTTTATATCAATTCGAATTGATTTATTTTCTTTTTTGGTAAAGGTTAACTGCTTTCTTTTCTTGTTTTTGCAGCCCATATGTTTAACTTTACTCCTGTGAAGAAATTTGGAAGATGATTATGTATAACTATTGCTGATTCACGTTGACTTGCCTGTAGATGTTTCCGATTATGTCTCCACTTACAAGTAATGTTAGATTGAGGGTATATGCTGCAAACTGATATACCATTGTTCAATTTGCAAACAAAAGTTCGACTTTGTTAGTCTTAAAGTTGCTGTCAATAGATGTTTTTGAAGTTTTCTTCAGTCAATGTCTTGTGTGTGGATTTTGTAGAAACTGTTTAAATTAGTAAGAAAGCATGGTCTCAGTTTCAGTTAAAGAACAGCCAAGAACGGCCTATCCAAAGATCCTTTCATCAATTGTAGTTTCAGTGGAGGTCTTGCTTTATTCTTAATTCTTGCTTCAACCGTGTTGGTCTCCCAACCCATTGGGTCCACATTTTGTGGGTATTTCTACAGTATTGATCATACCAGAAAGATTGATTTCCTCATCCACCCTTAATGAACCTGTTTCTTCAGTATCAACCCTAAATGTATCGGTTCCTGCATCTAATTCTCAGTATGATGTGGTGGATCTATATCCATTTGTGGAGGTTATGGCAAAGAAACTGTGGTTGACAAAAAAAACAGACTCCTGATTCTCAAGATAAGAATGAATTGTCAAGTTCGAGACAAGAGGAACCCACAAATTTGAAGGATGAACCACCGCTTTCTAATGTAACGCAGAAAGAGAAAGGTAGTAGAAGTTCGGCTTCAACCGAAGTTACGGAGGGTGATGAAAATGCCCCATCCAATAATACACAGACAGAATTGAAGGATGCTGTGACATCTTCTCCTACTGCAACCAATCGGAGTCAGCCTGATGTAGTTGATTCTGGTACTGGCTCATTTTCATCTTGCAATTTTATCATATACTTCCATTATTTCTAAATACCACGTCTTCTCTGATTGTTAGTTACAATGTCTTTAACTTTTACGTAACTCTTGCATTTTACATTATCTAAAGTATATAAGATTGAAGTTTAGGTTTCTCAATTAGTTGTGATTTACTTAATAGCTCCAGTTGGAGTCTTTTTGTCTCCTTGTCTGATTTGTTAACTTATTTTAGAGGAAAATAATTTGTTTTCTGTGGTTATTAAGGTTTTGTTTTATATCATTATTTCATAAGCTTTCCACCCCCACCTCTAGACATATGCAGTTTATTGATATATATAATGAATATGTGGTTAGGACAAATTACATACTGCTATATTCTTTGTACACTCAAGAAAGCATAAGGTATGCTATATTAACTAATTAGGAAGGATAGTCTTAACACCGCACTTGATTATTTCCTTTCATGAAAGGACATTAATCACTTGTTTGTACCTAAATTTCTTTTCTCATCGGCAATATCCTTTGCCATGACTTTTGCAATCATGATGTATAAATCTAATTTAAACAAGCTGAGTGTGGTTAACATCAGTGAGTATATAGGTTTGCGCTTGCACATATATAAAAGATATATAAACTCACGTTGGCAGTTGATGGCATACATCCTCACAAGGTTATGAAAGGCCCTATTGAATTCTGGATACTTGCACAGTATGCTGGTGGCTTCATTGCGTGATACAAAATGCGCAAAAAGTTAATTCTGTGCCCTGAGTTGAGACCTTGCACTGTTATCCTATGTGGCTTGCTATTCAAGTCATAAGAAAATAAAATAAAAATAGAGTAGAAATCCTCACACGTCGCTACACATATGAACTGAACCTGGCTATATCTTGATTACGTCACAGGATGCGATCTTTATCATGGAAAGTGGATTTACGGATCGACTGGACCATTGTACTCAAATAATTCCTGCCCTATCATCCCTTGGATGCAAAATTACCAGGAATGGAAGACCTGATAAAGATTACTAGAATTGGAGATGGAAACCTTCTAATAGATTTGAAGCAAAGAAGTTTCTGGAGTTAATGAGAGGAAAGACATTAACTTTCATTGGCGATTTAGTAGCTTGAAATCAGATGGAATCAATGCTGTGCATCCTTTGGCAGGTTAGTGGAGAGATCCCATTTCTATTTATTTAGTTTATTCATCTATTTTAGGCATACTCCTTTCTGGTTTTTTTAACCCTTCTCCTATTATTCTTATCAATTATTAAGCCCTCTGGAACAGTTTCATTGGTGTCTTATTTTTACTTTTTTCTTTCTTTTTCTCTTTTCCCTATCTCTCTTTCCCCCTTTTCTTTTTTCCTTTTCTGGCGTGGGGTGTTAATATAGCAAATGAATGATTTTGGCAAAAATCTGTAGGTTGATTCCAGCCCGCTCCAATCGTGTAGAAAAATCTTTTTTGGAGAAAGAACAATGCATTGGAAGGAACCCTTTAGAGCCTAAACTCACTATTCTTGCAGATTCTTTCCTTTATATAGTTTAAATACCAATGAAATGAACAACTGGGATAATGAATTCCATGCTGAACATAATGCGACAGGGAATAAGAATAAAACTGTATAATATAAAAGGTAAACAATGACTCGTATCGCATTCTTAAACCACCAAGACTGGCATGCTGATAATTTTATGGTTTTTGACCTATGATAAGTGATAACTGTTTTTAGTTCTTATTATTATTATTATTATTTTTCCATATTTACCTTATCGTTTTTCCATAGGTTAACCCTGCTTCCCTTTTTTTAGTTTGTAGTGGGGGACATCTGTTTCCAAATTCTATCTTATCGGCTCAGAACATTTTTTTTTTGTTTTAATGGCATTTTAAAGCCCCTGAATAAAGCCTCAGTGCCCCCTGATAAAAGTAGTTCTGGACACACATACCTACTGTTTGACCGTACAATTCCCTCTATAGGTGTTTGAGTTATAAAAGGCTGGTTTTTATGCCGTCTTAAGTTTTTTTGGCCAAAATTATTTGTTTGTTTCCAAAAGTAGTACAAAAACACATATGGACCTATCCATGTGGAGCATGGTTATGATTTGTACTTTGCTCATACATGTAGTGGCTCTCCAATTCATAGTTCTGGGATTCTTTCAGGTTGAGGTTCCGAAAAACAGAGGAAATCGTAGGATGCAACGTTATTATTTCAGATCTACATCTACAATGATAGTTCACATATGATCCTCCTGGCTTGTTCACCAAACATCTGAGCCGTTTGACTTTGCTCCCACTGGTCTGGTCAAACTCCACTTTTATGCACCTGATGAAGTATTCTTGCAATATATTATGGATTTTGATGTGATAGTCCTCTCCTCTGGCCATTGGTTCACGAAGCAGTCAGTTTATATATTGAACAATGAGATTGTGGAAGGACAATTGTGGTGGCCGGACAATTCTAGACAAAAGAATATCGACAACATTAAAGCATTTGGATTATCCGTCGAAACAGTTGTTACTGCCTTAGTCACACATCGGAATTACACAGGTCTAACAATTGACCGTGGCTTTTCACCTGATCATTATGAGGGTGGAGCCTGGAACACTGGAGGATCATGCACTGGAAAGGTCAGGCCTGCCTTGGATAGTGAATTAGTCGAGAACGGTTTCCCCAGTGTAATGCACGAGAAGCAGGTGACCGGGTTTAATCGTGCTATGAAGAAAAAGGCGAACAAATCAAAAATGAAATCAATGGATATAACAGAAGCATTTCCATATCGCCGTGATGGACATCCAGGTCCACATCGAAGCCCAGATCCAAATAAGACCACTAAATGGGACCCAGATGGTAGCCCCCACCTCAGGATTGCTTGCACTGGTGATGCCAGGTCCAGTTGATACATGGAATGAACTCGTGTTTGAAGTTATAAGAAGAGAATTTGAGGACAGACAGAATATTGCTTCACGAGTCACTCGTGTTACTAAACTGTATCCTGCATTTCTTTAACTGATATATACATATAAAAAAAAATTAACTTGTGGACGGAATGCAGGTTAGCTAGTTTTTACTCTCAAACATCTTATATAGAGATACCGTAACCGGTCTAGTTTGTGAATTAGAAGGTCATCGTTTCTTCAATTGTAACAAATGTCGGGACTCACAAGAATATAAGTTATTTGTTAGTCTGCCGTTGATTTATGTGATTTCAAAGAAATCAAGTCTTCTGTGTTTCTTTGCCTTACAATGACGTTATTCTTTATTGTAACTTAGTCTCCTTTTCATTTTTTCTTCCTCCCCTGAAAGGACTATTATATTCTTGTTTTTTTGTCTTTCTTTCTTCTGTATATGTATGATGACCAATTTATTTAACATGTTTTGGATGTGATCGTAGATCTCATGCAAAAAACCGAGCTTAATGTTGCTTTTGCTGTAGAAGGTAAAGTTACAGGTATTGTCTTTGAACCAGCATCTTATTTGTTCGTCTGGTCTTTTGAGTGCGTCTGTTCTTTCCCTTTTGATTTTAGTATTTCCATCTGTCACCCGCAGACAACCCTCTATTATAATTATCTGTTTTATTTTGCAAAATTGTCAATAACATTTTCCCACCGAGCTTTCTAGGCTTTAAATTTTCACTTGTATCATCGTTGTTCATAGTAGATGGTTCCTCTAAACAAAGGGAGGCCATGAGCAATGGCTCTGCGATGAAAAAATGATTGGAGAGGCTGATGACATGGGAGTAGAGGTGTACACTGGGCCAGACCGAAAGGATCCGGCACAACTTGCTTCTCCAGATGCCCAAGCGCACCTTTACCCCTCTGCACGGGCACTGTTCTATTGAACCTCCTAGTACATCAGTCTTCCTGTAACCATATTATACCTGAAGGTATTGCAAGTCTAATATTTAGTAACTTGCAGCTCTGTAATAGAGCTTCCAGTAAGTCTTTCATCTGTTTGTTTGCCTCAGATCCGATTTTACTTTCTCGATGATGTATTGGATTTCTTAGCTGATCCTCTACTGCTTAATTATATGGTGTAAAAGTGTGATTAACTGAATTTTTCTCTCAAGAATTGATGTTACTTGTCAGTAACACTCAATTTACGTGATTTCAAAGAATACCCGCGCCCTTTGAATGGATGACTTTATACCTTGTTGGGTACCTGTGCAGGTGATTGAGTTAACATAGCTGTTAATCTTTCGGTGATAATGACGACATCAACCAGCGGCTTATAATCTTATCCTTTAGGTATGTTTGATATATAGTATTGGACATGATCGAAAGTACACAATTTCAACTTCCTTTTTCACAATATTATTCAGTGCTAAGGAGTCCACCTTAACAAACAAGCCTAATGTCTTTATTGGAACTTATCCCTTTTTTCCCCTCATTATTAAAGAGCACTGAGTTTCCTATTTATTTTATGAGATATCCATTTTTATCAATGCTTATTTTCCTGTTGAAATCCATTTCAAGACACTAGTGAGAGACTTTTTTTCTTTTTTAACTGGGAAGAATGAATTTCTGTTCTCCAGTTCTGAAAGCCTGAATCTCTGCAATATTTGAGAAAATGTGATTATGTCAAAAGACAAAACGAACTTTTTTGTGTAGTTTTGTGGATCAGATCCTGTGAGAGGAAAGAGAAGTTGAAAATTGTCCAAGTTCTACGAAATAGTAGTTAGTTAAACACAAAACAGAAACTTTACACACTCAACATTATTTACATAGACATAAAACATTAGACAGTAGAATTAAACATACAATAGAAGTATAAACAAGACGCATGGTGATCCAGAATGACTTTGGATCTTCTGCAGACAGCAGTAGCGGTAAAACTACAGAATATTAAAATTACAAAATGTCAAGAAAATCTGAATTTTGCGATGCCTTCAACCAGCTAAGGCCCCTCCTTTTGTAGATGGATTAATCTGAACTTGTTGAAATCCACGGTCACGTCTTCTTTAGAGAAAGTGGTTACTGTCGCCTTTAAGGCCTTTCAAAAAAGCCTTCTGTTTCTGTGAAAAGCTTGTCGGTTGATCTTCAGTTTCATCAAGAATTTTTGACATTGCTTCAAGAAATTTTAAATTCTTTCTTCGCAAATTTTCCTTTTCTCCAAGGACTGGATTGTCTCGGTGACCTTTGATTACATGAATCAGTCATCTTCGAAATTGAACTTTCCAAACATTTTGATCAAAATAGACACGTCCTTCACGGGTTTGATTTGTGCGTTCAACTTCCTGAGACGGTTCTGCTACTCGTGGTTGGGTCCATTTTTCTGGGAGGCTTACATCCTTCCAAGAAATGGCCCTAACTTTAGCAACATTAGATTTTAAATTGGTTTCAATCACAGTGGAAGTCCCTATTTTACTCTCTCTTTTGGCTTTAGTATTATTGAAGGCGGAATTCATGACCTTATAGCAAACTCTATAGGTTATGGCTATATGTTCACTCGAGTCCTTCATATCGTGCCCTTTTGATTCGATGTTTAAAGTTAAAACATCTAAAATGGATGGATCCGTAAGGGAAACAGAATAATTTGGATAACAGTGAAAATAAACTGGTCCGTCACATAAAGTAGTCTCTATAAGACCATTTAGTGAGTTATCAAAATTAAGATGTCGGCAGTCTCTTAAAGCTGCCAGAATACTGGTGTTTAAGCCTTGCCTGGTTAAGGGATATAGTGCAATCTGAACCAGCCCTAGGTGAATGTATTTATATCTATACTTCAACGCGACTACTGCAGGATCGAGTAGTCTAAGGGTCACATCTTCCTGTTTAACAGTAACTGTTTTTTCAAGAGTTTTTATATCTCCTTTAGATTCACGGCTGAAGCGATGTGTTTCATATACTTCACTTTTACTGACATGGGGTAAGTGCCTGTAATCTTCGGCATTCTTTAAGAATGCTTCTGGTAAGGACGAAGCCCTGTCTAAACCAAATATTTTCTTCAACATTTGTACATAAGAACATTAAACAGTAGAATAATAAGACTTACAGTTGAATCTTCTGCAGTAGAGGTAAAATTACAAAATGAAAGAAAAAACTGAATTTTGCGAATGCATTCAATCGACTAAGGCACCTACTTATATAGATGGATTCCGGAAGTGAGAATTGAATTTGTTGCGGATCTGAAATTTTTGAAATCCATGGTCACATCTTCTTTAGTGAGTGCTGTTACTGTTGCCTTTTACCTGTCTCTCTAAAGCAAATGACGTGTTGGATCGAGTCTTTACCATTCTTATCCTAGATTCTTATCAACTCTTGGATTACTTGGATTATTAGGTTGCTTTCGAGGTTATTCTTTTTATTATAGTTATATGTTAATCGATACTGTCACTATTTTATGAAAATTGATGTGATCGCTCACCACTGGACACTTATTTCTTCCTCTATGAATCTTTCGAGTAAAAATGATGCTGAGCGAAGTCCTTATATAAACGAGAATGCTCCTCAATATGGACAAATGTTCTTGGTAACGATCGAGTGGTAGTTATGATAGGTGGGCTGCTTCCCTACGAGTCCTCGGCTATGCTCCTGCCTTCATCATCTAGGAAAGGCTGAATCGCGTGGCCTTGGTGCATCAAGAACTGCTTCATGACAGCATTTTCGTCTTCAATACGTGGTCATCATGTCAACTACCTTTTGAGTTAGCCTAAACCACCGTTTTTGGCCTAAGATTTCTTCTTATTCGGACATTCCTTTCAGCTGAGATGGCAGGACTGTCCTGCTTCTTCTCATTGTTGTTTGATCAGCTTCCACTCATATTCCTTATATTTTCTTGTCCGTCGCGTGTTTTCTTCTCATGATTTTGGCAAGTATTCCTTGTCAAACTGTTGACCTAGCAAAACGATCAATATTTTTAAAGTCGACTGTATAATATTTCTTTCAAGGGGTTCAACCCTAAATGATCTTTCAATCCAAGGCTTTTTTATTCCGCCTTTAGAATTTTTAGAGTAAAAGTTGGACCACTTTTTCTATTGTGCAATATTCTTATTTATAAGTGATTTTAGGGACATTTTAATCATTTTTGTGAGTTTCAAACATTATATTGAAAGTCGTGATTAAGTAACATTTTCAAAATGTTTATGTTTTGTGTTACTTGTCTATATTTACACTGCTTGCACGCTATGTTTTAGTGCACTAACTTTCAAGTTTATTCTGTCATAATTTGCATTAAGGTCTCCATTCAAGTCCAAGGTCAGTCGAGTTAATGGATGACTTGACATCCAAGTAAACCATAATTATTAAGTACGTAAACTTCTAAGGTTCCTCTTTTATAACAATTTTTTCATATGTGCAGGAGGGGTTGATCGAAAAGGTTGACAACCTTTCACGTTGGTGACCCCACTGTGATTAAAAAATAAATTACTCACCCATCCACTCCACGTGTAAGAGGTGCTTTTATAAATGGATTCCAGAGTTAAGAATTGATTTTGTTGCGGATTTGAAATTTTTGAAATCCATGGTCACATCATCTTTAGAGAATGCTATTACTTTTGCCACTTAGCTCTCAATTTCGATGAACCTATAAGCAAATGACATGTTGATGTCTTTAAATCGTTCTTATCCTAAATTCTTCACAACCCTTGGATTGTAGGTTCCTCAATATGTTATTCTTTCAGTTTTGTGAAAATTAATGCAATTACTGACCACCCAACATTTGTTTCTTCCTCGGTGAATCCTGCAGTAAGAATGTTGCTGAGTGAAGTCCTTGTATAAACGAGGAATTATTCTATATTTGCACCGGTGATTACATAATGATCAAGCGACATTTTATCATTGATTGGAGGAAAAAATTGTTTTCCACCAACCAATGATAAAACGTCACTTAAGCAATATGTACACCAAGATGTAAACTCTGATGTAGATGTAGCAGAACTCATGAATGAGAATGCTTTTGAAAATGGACGAATAATAGTGGTTAAAGGTAATGTGAAACTCCTTAAAGTACATAATTGATGTACATATAGCATATTCGATTTTCAACATTTTGAATTTGGTGAACGATACTCAAGTTTTTAATCACAATCAAATAATAATGAATAATACATAATTTTTTCAATTTCAATGAGAAAACAAAATAAAGATTTCTTCTTCTTATTATTATTGTTTTTGTCAAAATTGCATTATAGAGTATGTACATTATCATCCCTTAGTGAAATAGTAATAGCATACTTATTATACTATGGTTTTTAGTAGAGAAAATCAATTAATTATATGCCTGGGTAGGTTTCATTTATTCAATTATTAGATTCAATTATGAATATATAATTTTGGAAACTTAGAACAAAAAAGTTGAGAGAAGCCGTGGCTATAGGAATGTAAGCGTGGAGGGGTCGGGAAAGAGGCGAGAAAGTAGAGGGTACGCTTCCCTTTTATATTACGATTGTGATACATGTCACTTACAAATTGGTATACATACACATGATATAGTGAGATATGATTGGATCAAAATATTTTCAATCAAATAATAATAATAATGAAAACTTCTCTGCTCTTTTCATGATTCTATCTATAAAATTTTCTTTAATTCCTTATATACAAATAGCATTATTTTTTTATTTATTACATGAATTCTCTATTGAAGGTATGAAGAATGCCTTTTTAGTGGAAAAAGTAAAAAGTGAAAATTTGTAATTTGGTTGGTTTTCATTTTTTTTATTAATTTATTTTTTACTTGCAAAAGATGCCCTTTTTTAGAGAATAGTGAATTATAAAATAAATGGTTGTATTGTCATCACAATTTTTAATTGTTACACCATATTTTAATTATAGTTAACTTCCTCAATCTTTCCTCATTACAACAATTATTTTCTTTAAACTTTTTTCATCGAATTCTTATCTTCAACTTTTTATTAATTACTATATCTCTTATTTGATGACGATTTATATCAAAATATTTTATTTTTATGTCTTGAAACAAAGGAAATATATTTTTCTCACTTTTTATTTATTTATTTTTTAAAAACAGGTGGTGAGAAAATAAGTTATTTTACGTCATTTCAACGGATTCCTAGATATAAAACTGTTATCAAATATAAAATGTGTTAATTAATAGAAAGTTTAAAAATAAGAATGATATGAAAAATTGTTAAAGACATATATGCCAAGTAAAAATTAAGAATTTTAAATACAATTAAGATATAGTGCAAACAATAAAAATTGTGGTGCGAATATAATTATACTTAAGTAAAATATGATTTATGGTAACAATGTTATGATCCGAAAAAGCAAAGAAAGCCCAATCTCTCCAAAAGCTCGATTAACGTTTCGCCTGTAGTTTAATCGGTTGGCCCTTTTCAATGATGACGTGAGGGCTTGTTTGTTTCCAATTATTTTCAAAATACATTTTTCTCTCTTTTTTTCAATCAAATATTTTGAAAAAAAAATAATAATATTTTATGCAAATCCATTTCTTTAATTTTTAACCACACATTCTCCATCAATCGACTATTACAAAATGTATTATTATCTGAAAATGGGGTACAAACAAACTCTAAATTCTCGGCCCGTTATTTTACCAAATTTTATTTTAGCTATTTGAAAGTCAATTGATCGGAAAACTTGAAAAAAGTCAATCATGCTACTAAGCAATAAGTTGGGGACCAATTGAAAAGGTATTTTCTCTCTCCTTCCCTTTTGAAATTTAAATTTTCTTCGCCCCCATCAAACATTATTAAAACCCTCGTACATCTCGTTCTCAACGGTCGAATTTCCAAACGTTTCTCTATTTTCTCTCTCTAGCTCTTGAACGAAGAGTTTCAAATCTTTCAATCTCTTAAAATTCATCTCACTTAGAACAAATTTTGAGATCTGATCCTGAATTGTCACGACGCAGGTTTTTTATTTCTTCGGTTAAATTATCAGGTACGTGTTCAGATCTAGGTTTTGCTTCCTTCCTAGTTTTTTTCTTTTTTCTTTTTTTCTCTCTCTCTTTAGTTTGAATTTAGAGAGTTGTAGAGTTTGAGAATATTGAAATGATACTAGTTCAGTTATTTAGAAAGTGGGATTGGAATAAAAGTGTCTTAATTAGAGGGAAATTTCCCTCTAATTAGAATTGTAGTATTGGGATTGTGACTTTTAATAAGGAGTGAGTTTATATTTACTTTTCTATTTCTGATTTTGACAATAGAAGTGAATTAGGTAATATTTCAATTCTTATTCTGTTTATACTGGTTTAATATTGGGGTTTAATTGAATTGAGCTGGGTCTGTGTGGACCAGTTGGTTTTTTCCCGTTTCATTTGTGAATTGATCAAGGTTTTAGTTCCATTCCCCATTCCATACCCACCTCCATTGATGCTGTAGTACTGCAACTCATAAGTCATAATGAGTTTTGGTAAACTTAGTGATCTAGATTGTGAAGCAAAGTTAATCTAATAGATTAATTTTATTAATATTCATTTGTATGATTTAAAACTTCGAAAAATGAATTTGAAATAGCAGATTCTACGGTCAAAATATTTTACTGTTAGGTGAGTTAGGCATTCTTTACTGAATTTATTTTGCCCGTATATTTCACTCTTGTCGTGGTGGAAGTTACCATTTTTCAGCATTATAGTATGTTGATAATCGGTATTGAAGTTGAACGGATCTCTGATGTGATTGTGTTAGCATATTGTGCATGTATTCTCATAAAGTTGGATTCTATGGGCAGGTTGAAGTTGCTTCCAAATGTCGAACAGTCAAAGTGATCCGCTACTGCAAATGGAAACAACATGCGGATCTCTTCTATATGAATTGCAGGTTCTTCGGTTTTCGAGTACCATTTTTTACGTAAAGATATGCTTATGATTTCTCATTCCCTGTTTGAAGCACGTTTTTGAAGTTGTGATGTTCGAGTCTTTACTTCAACTGCACAATCTTCTCACACTTGTATGCTGCTAGTATCATTAGCCTTCTGATTATTTATCCTTATGCTTTGTTCAAAAAAAAATTAGATAATATGGGATGAGGTAGGAGAGTCGGATGCTGAAAGAGACAGAATGTTGCTTGAGCTAGAACGGGAATGCTTGGAGGTGTACAGAAGAAAAGTAGATCAGGCAAACAGGTGTAGAGCTCAGATTAGGCAGGCAATTGCTGACTCTGAAGCTGAACTTGCTGCCATCTGCTCCGCAATGGGAGAGCGACCAGTACATATTAGGCAGGTCAGGATATAAAATATTTTAGTGATTAGAATCAATCAATTGCAGTAGATAAAATGTTGTAATGATTTTGAAATATTGATATTGTTCTCTTGTGAGTTGTTGAATATGCCAATGAAATTATTTGAATTCAAATATGACTTTAATCAGCCTCAAATTATAGAGCATTTAGTTTGAAAGGTGTTTGTGATTTTGAAATACTGTTTTGGCATGAAAATTTGTTAATAGTCACTATTATGTGTGTGAGAGGAAACTTGAATTGACTTTAATCCGAAGATTACCAAATATAAAGTATACTTGTAGCTGCGAAAAAAGTAAAGGTAGATACAATTTGTTGTGGGATTCATTATGACATTTATGTTTCATTGACAGTCTGATCACAATCCTGGAAACTTGAAGGAAGAACTTAGAGCCATTCTTCCACAGATAGAGGAAATGAGGAAGAGGAAATGTGATAGAAAGAATCAATTTGTAGAAGTTTTGGAGCAGATACAGAAGCTTAAGCATGAACTTTCTAATTCAAGTGGATATACTTCTACTACTTTGGTAGTGGATGAAGCAGATTTGTCTCTAAGAAAGCTTGAAGAATTGCAAAGAGAGCTGCAGGCACTTCAAAACGAAAAGGTTATTCTTTGCTCTATAGCAGTATCATTTGTTCTTAACTTGCTTTGTAGTGATATTCTTGACCAACTTGCTTATTCCCTTGGTTTCAGAATGAACGTCTGAAGCAGGTTCTCGATCACCTCGACACTTTGAACTCATTGTGCTTGGTGCTTGGTATGGATTTCAAGCAAACTGTCAGTGAGGTTCATCCCAGTTTAGGAAACCCTGAAGGTTCAAAAAATATTAGTCATGATACCATACAGCAGTTAGCGGCTGCTATTCAGGGACTCAGAGAGATTAAGATAGAAAGGATGCAAAGGGTATAGGAATTTCTAATATGCATCTTTCACTTTTTAAGTTCATTATTTTCAGCTAGGTAAAAATGTTATTTTTTCCTCGGCAGCTGCAAGATCTCGCCATGTCTTTGCTGCAACTGTGGAACTTGATGGATACACCTCTTGAGGAGCAACAGGTTTTTCAGAAGGTCACTTGCAATGTAGCAGCTTCAGAAAAAGAGATTATGGAGCCAAACATGCTGTCTGTAGACATTATTACTTTTGTAAGTCATGGTGCATGTTTGCCAAGAATAGATGTTCGAGCTTGTTTGGCTAAGCGTAAATACAAGTAAAAGTTACTTTTAAGTAACCTTTTTATTTTTAACATGTTTAGATAACTTTAAGTAAAATTTACTTGTTCTGTTACTTTACTCTGAAAGTAAGTTGCTTATTTCCAATTTTGATGAAAAACAGGTCGAGGCTGAGGTTTCTCGGTTGGAAGAGTTGAAAACAAGCAAAATGAAGGAGCTTGTTCTGAAAAAGAAGTCGGAGCTAGAAGATATTTGTAGGAAAACACATCTGATTCCAGAAACGGATAGTTCATTGGACATTGCTATTGAAGCTATTGAATCTGGTACTACTTTATACGTTAGAAAAGACAGTAATGATATTATTCCATTGAGTCTAATTCTGTTATCCCTCAAATAACAGGAGCTGTTGATGCAACTTATGTGCTTGAACAAATTGAGGTTCAAATAGCTAAAGTTAAAGAAGAGGCATTTAGCAGGAAAGATATCCTTGACAAGGTTGAGAAGTGGATGGTTGCATGCGAAGAGGAGAGCTGGCTTGAGGAGTATAATAGGGTTGGGTTTTTCAACAAGGCCATTTTTTTTATTTATAAACTGCAAGCATTCAATTGCTCAAAATCAATATAATCTTTGTGTAGGATGAAAATCGTTACAATGCTGGGAGAGGTGCTCATCTTACACTGAAACACGCTGAGAAAGCTCGCGTCTTGGTCAACAAACTTCCAGGTAAAATATTACATTTTGTTAGAAACCCATCTGTTGGTGTAAATACATGATAGATTTCGTTACTAGTTTATTTTCTGTACTTTCTATTCAGCAATTGTGGATGCATTGGCTTCCAAAACATCATCTTGGGAGAATGAGAGAGGAATCGAATTCACTTACGATGGTGTAAGTGTTTCCATGTGTACTCTGCATATTTATTTTTTCTCCAGCTCTAGTTATTTGTTTAACCTAATTTTACTCCTTTTCTTTTTTTTATTTTCTGTGTACAGGTTCGTCTTCTTTCTATGCTTGACGAGTATAACATTTTACGGCAAGAAAAAGAGCAAGAACGCAAAAGGCAGAGGGTATAGTCTTCTTAATAATTCTCATTTGAGTTTCACATTTAATGACCTGTGCTCTCACCCTCTATCACTTTGATTTTGTGTTTCTTTTTTTATTTTCAGGATCAGAAGAAACTTCAGGGGCAGTTACTAGCAGAACAGGAGGCTCTTTATGGATCAAAACCGAGCCCTATGAAGAACCAGAGTGTGAAGAAAGGACCTAGATTGTCATGCGGTGGTGCAAGCAATAGAAGACTTTCTCTTGGCGGCACAATTCTACAAACTCCTAAGCATGATATGCTTCACTCCACAAAAGCTACTCCTAATACACGTCATGCCAAGAAAAATGACCGGTTGAGTCATGACAATCCCACCAGGGATGATAGATTTCATGCTATGTCATCTGGTAATTTCTCTTTTACTCAATAGTTGGTTAATTTCTTTGACGTAAATGCAATTTCTTTTTTTTTTTTTTAGAACTAATAGAAGTTAAATGTGCAAAGTTTTGAATCATCTTCTTGTTTCTTATTTCTTATCTCATTCTCATTTCTCTGATCTAGGACGGAGGGGTCTGGACATAGCTGGTCTTCCTCTGAAACCACATTCTTTAAATCCACCGAACGCTCATGAAATAGAGTTGCCAATGATTCGAAAGCCTTTCTCTCCCATTTCTTCCACGGACTCCTCAAAATCCAAAGCAACAAATATTTTGGAAGATCTGAACATAAAACATAACGAGATATTGCAGAAGACACTTACAAGCAACAATACACCACCATTCACAACTCCTTCCAAGCCGATTTCTACTTTGGACGAAGAGAACAGAACACCCAAAACAATGGCAATTCCTGTGCCTTCTACACCATCTACCGTTTCAGTTCCAATGCTAACAGCTATCACACCAGTTCCTTGTGTATCCAAGTCAATGGAAGACGAAGATATTGAATACTCGTTTGAGGAAAGGAGAGCAGGATTTGTGCTTCCCAAAGACCATCGAAAGACTGTAATTCAAATTTGACGCGTTTCAAGATCTTGAGATTCCTATTATATAGCTTGGATCTTGTGATTGTAAGTCAATTCTATTGGCTTTTCCAATGTATACAGTCTACAAACAATTGAAGGTGGACCAAGTTGCTCAGAATGTTTTCCCCTACAACTAATGGACAATGATTTGTTCAAACCTTTGTGATAATCTCCTAGTACCATGCTAAATAGAGAAGTCTGAAATGGTGGGGTATTAATTATTTCCTAGTTTGAGTTGCATATGCCCAACTTCTGGCATCCTTCAGGACCTTCACCTGTGGTTAATAGGTGATTTTATTTTCTTGTGATCTTGAGATTCCTATTATATAGCTTGGATCTTGTGATTGTAAGTCAATTCTATTGGCTTTTCCA
>CAIGRP010018474.1:0-17163 GCA_903798385.1 Fraxinus cuspidata
GCACCTTGTAGCAACCGGGTCTTGGAGTTTGGATTCGGTTTTGGTGATTGTGGAGTCAATTGGTGTCGACTGAGCTTGAAATTTGCGTTGATTGGAGCACAATAATCAACATCGCAGAAGGTGAGAAAATTTTCCATTCAATGGTCCATGAACACTGGTTCAAGCCCAATCCCAAGCGCTATGCATGCATGGTGGACATCCTCAGCCGAGCTGGAAAATTGCAAGATGCCCTGGAATTTATAAATGGGATGCCTACTGAGCCAGGTCCTGCAGAATGGGGTGCACTGCTTGGTGCTTGCATGATTCACAAGGATACTAACTTGGCTCACTTGGCATCTGATAAGTTGTTTGAACTGGATTCTGAAAATGTAGGATACTATGTTCTACTGTCAAACATATACTCAACCGAGCGTAATTACTCTCGGGCTGCTTTAGTGCATGAAGTTGTTAAGAAAAGAAAGCTGGCAAAGACCCCTGGTTGCACTTTGATTGAGATCAAGGGACACCCTCATGTCTTTATGTCCAGTGACTGGTCCCACCCAGAATCAAAGTCAATTTATGCAATGCTTGAAAAGTTAATGGATAAAATGAGGAATACTGGATACCAGATGGAGACCATCACAGCATTGCATGATGTGGAGGAAGAAGAGAAGGAGCTAATGGTAAAAGTTCATAGCGAGAAGTTGGCCATTGTTTTTGGTCTTATAATTTCTGAACCAGGAGCTGAGATTAGAATTATTAAGAACCTTAGGCTTTGCCTTGACTGCCATAATTTTACCAAATTTGTATCTAAAATAACTGAGAAAATAATTGTCGTGAGGGATGCTAATAAGTTTCATCATTTTGAAGATGGTGCTTGTTCTTGTGGAGACTACTGGTAGTACTTGTGTACTGATGAAGATTATGACACTGGGAAGGAAGATTCTCCTTCATTCCTTGTTTTCCTGGCATAACAAGCTATCATCAATCAAGAAACTCCATTCTAAATTCTTTTCATCTAGACATCATCCATATTTTCTAATCCAAACGTATTATGGAAACTCATGAGGGATTTGACTTTCCTATTGATTCATCCGGATTGGATCAAAAACAGTTCTTGAATGAGGCAAGGGATGAATCATAAAAGACATCTGTATTGGTTCTGTCTCCTATTTTGTTATGAAAAGAATGCACCCTTTTGCCTACCCTGGATGTTAGAATGCTAACCAACTAGCTATTTTCCAGAACGCATTTTTCCTGTGCTCACATATACTTTTGATGACAGCACACGTCTTCTCATTGAAGAAGAGGAGCAGCTTTGGGAGAGAGATGGTATTTGTTGATTACTTTAACCTTTTATTTTGCTAAGATTAGATCATCTTTGTTAAGAATTAATACATTTTTGTTCATTATTGATTTCATAATGGAATAAGAGGAAAGAAAAGAAATAGCTTCAGACAATGACATAAGAAAACCTCTGACCAAGTTAACATTATTTGGTCACTCTCTGAACATATTGACATCCTAATAGTTTCTCTTATTGCAGTTGTTTCATCATGTACATCTTTTCGTTTTTTCCTTCGCTGAAAAATTCTCATGATGCTTAACAATTATTTATTTATTTTGGTTTTAGACTAACAAAAATAATGTTTATTCATGCTCCATGAGCTGCACTGTCAATAGTTCATTAGAAAAAATAAAAAAACAAGATATTTGTTTGCATAATATCATGGTTGAACATCATGGTGTAAACCAACAATTTAGCAAAAAGTGTTTATTGCAGTATTTTCTGTTATAGTCATGTACATTATGCTAAACAAAACTTTGGCTGCTTGATTTATTCATTCAACTGCAACTTCCACTTTGTTGGACAAACATCAGATCCTCATAACCATAAAGTACATTGTATCTGTAGAGTGTGGCTTCCCAGAGGAAGTATGAGAAATGTATCAGCAATTGACCCCACATTGCTTCGTATCAGGCCCCTTAGTTTTTAATATGAATGGGTCAATCCGGACCCATAGCAAGGAGAAGATAGAAGCCAGAAGTACTGACCATATAACAACAATAGTAGGTGTCTTGTTCTGCTTACCCATGAGACCTTTTAGGAATGGATAGAGATGTACAATTACCCAAAAGGCAAAGAAGAGCTTCCCAAACAGGGGACCCCATGAATTGTACCCATTGTTTATGGCATCAGAGATTCCAGCCACAACACCAACCAAGTTTATAATTAAAACAGTTGTTGGAGGGATTAGGAGGGTTGTCCACTTGAAAGCATATAGCTCTCCAAATTCCTCATCATCTGTTGCCTTAGATGTGACTGTAAAGTTTGTGTCTATTCCAGCCAAAACCTTCAGAAGACCTTGAATAACGGCAAACAGGTGAGCAGACACACCACCAATCACCCAAAATTGTTCATTTCTCCACCATTCCTCAATACTAACTCCACTCCACCTTAGCTCTAGGATGCCAGTTGTAAAAATGGAGATAAAGAGAGCAATGAAAAAGAGACTTGCAAAGGTACTTATCTGAATCAAGCAGAAATGAAGACTGAAGTTTAGAAAACTGAAGTATATAAGACTAGACAGAAATAAGGATCATTTTTTTACCTCTGGCATTATGAACTTTCCAGTGAGCAAGCAGATGGCAGGAAGGGTACAGTATGCAAGAAGAGGTAGGGAGGTGAATGGATAGACAGTTGTATTAACATATGCGAATCGCTCAAGCCACTTGAGTTTTCCATTTTTGTAGCCATACCAGACAGGGCTGTGACGACTAAAAAAGATTTCAACAGAACCAAGGGCCCAACGCAGCACCTGATTGAGACGATCTGATAGATTAATTGGAGCAGATCCCTTAAAGGCAGCCCTTTTGGGCATACAGTAGATGGACCTCCAACCACGGCAATGCATCTTGAATCCTGTTAGGATATCTTCTGTGATAGAGCCATAAATCCAACCCAACTGCATGTTTATGAGTTGTGAGAAGGTGACGTGGGTTATGAAAGTAATAATTATAATGATTGACAATAAGACCTAATGCAGGTCAAGCATGGCATCGATTATTCTTTAGAAACGGATTATGTGAATATTATCCCACTTTCTTGGAGTAAGCAAAGAAACTGAACATACCTCAGAACCCCACTCTGTCTTGTCTTCGTAGCCACAACTGATGACATGAATGGCTTCTTTGAGAAGGGCTGCTGGGCTTGAGGAAGGTGGAACTCCACCTTCAACCATTAATGTTGAAGTCACAAAAATCGGTGACTGTCCAAATTTCTTTTCAAAGTTCATCTGTGACATTAAGAGCTCTTTGTCGTCATCAAATCCTGAGCCAGAAAATGTGAAACATATGAGTTTCAGTAGACATGGCAGAAAATCATTTAGCATTTCTATTGACTATTGGAAAGGCAATAACTGAAACCTGTAGTGTTTGCATCGCCATTGACACCATCCTTAGAGTACTTAGGAAGCTTTTTGCGGCGTCGAAAACATGGGCAGCAATCACAGCTTACCATCTTTGGGCGCTTAGGACCCTTCGGAGGTTCATAGCCATATAAAGCTTGTCTTCTGAAGACACATCCTGTACCAACATAGACCGGACCTTGAATTCCATCTAAGCCTTTCATGTTGATCTATGCAAGGGAAGAAAATAATAAGTTTGGTGATAGTTATAAATACAATAGAAAAGAATAATAATATATTTTAGTATGGGCACCAGGCACTTCTTTCTTTTCATAGCCTCTCTATTATAGTGGAAAATACATAATAACTTTGTGGCGTCTTTTGCAGTGACTTACATCAAAGAAGACCGTGTTTCTGTTGGCATATCTATCATGCCTGTCTATTCCATCAAATCTCTGAGGGAACTGAACATAGCAAACCTTCTTTCCGACTTGAGGATCCATCAGGAAACACATTGATTCTCTCACAGCCTTGCTATTGTTTAGGTAATGGTCACAATCCAAGTTCAGCATGAATGGAGCATTGGTAAGAACACCAGAAACACGAATCTGCAAAATTTGGTGAAAAAAGTAATAAGATTTTTTCTTTCAGGAACCTGACCTCTGTTACTAATGCATTTTAGGAAACAGATTAAATGGGAGCGGAAAATTTGTGTCAGCTCGTGATTAATCAGACAGCCAATGAAAGATTTTTGATCTTTACCAGGGCATTCATTGCACCGGCTTTCTTGTGATGCTGGAAACCTGGTCTCTTCTCTCGAGAAACATAAACTAGGCGAGGAAGTTCATTTCCTTCCACATCATGGCCTCCACTATGGCCTAGAAAGACTTGAATCATACCTGGGTGATCCTTGGTGTTGTTTCCAGGCCATGGGGTCCCATCTTGCATGATCCATCCTCCAAGTGGAACTTTTTGGGCTTTTGCAACCAGTGCATTAATTCTTACCTTGAACTCTTCATATTCTCTCTGTCACACATTTCAAGGAGCATATTACATCCAACTTTGTGATTCTCATATTGAAATCATAAGAGTTGATATTATACCTTCATAGCTCTTCTCTCCTTTACAAATGTTGGCTGCACTTTATCCTTCAGATAATCAACCTTTTCACAGAAGTACATCTCTGGGGCACGAGGCTCTATAGAAAATTTCTTGCAGAAAGGAACCCATTTTCGAGCAAATTCTGCTGTTTCTGATAGTGATTCAAAGGTGCACATTGAAGCTCCATCATCTGATATATAGCATGATATTTTATCGACAGGGTAATCCATGGCCAATATTGAGAGAACGGTGTTTCCTGTAACAAGAGGTGGTTCCTTCATGGGATCTACCGTGCTGACAAATATGTCTACTGGAGATAGCATATTGGGTTCACCTTCTCTCTCATACCTGCATCAAAATTTTGTTAAATTATATGTTACTCGCGGAAACACTTATAAATATGATGCAATATTCAAGTGTATTCCACTCTACTGGGATGTTGATGTCAATTTTTTCATTTTGCTCTTGCGAAACTAGGAATTACACTATTTGTTACATCTGCTGATGTCTTTTGAACTTCACCTAATTACTTAATAATTCTCGTACATCATTAACAAAAGGCAGGTTTATATAATGGGGGTTGAAATATTAGCTTTACTTGTATCAAATTCTTTTTACTGATGGTGTATATAGTAGTATAAATATTAGTTCCTTTCATTATTTTTTTGGTGAGAATTTTTTTTTTATTTTTTACTGAGGCGATGAGATTCAAGATATGCTGTTGCTCTTGCTCTTGCTCTTGATGAGTTCTTACCTCAAAGAAAGACGATCAAGGTAGGTCTCACGATCAATGGGAAACCATTTAGGGAACTGATCAAGGATCCATGAGAAGGCAAACCAGATCTCACATATAACAGAAGTTAACCAGAGCCCAAAGGCGTCGTGCACAGGGTTCAATATTCTATAACGTAGGAAAAAGCCCAGAATCACCAGCCTAGCCACGATTACCATACGGTAAGGATTGATTTTGCTAGATGCGATTGGTACTTTCCTTGAAAGTGGCTGCCTTGCTTCATCTACACTGCATTTTCACATAAAGCAAATGTCTACTCAGTTAAGTCTAGAACTGATGGAAGCTAACTACATCTAAAACGTTTGTTTCTAATTCTTTTTTTTTTTCTTTTTTGATAATCAAATCCATTGAATTGTCTCGAAGGATTGATTCCCTATAAGATATAGAAACGAAACATAAGAAAATTTTATTTATAAAATAGTCAATATTTGGAAAGCTTTGTATAGACATGTTCTCTATGAAAGGTGTTGAAGTTGAATCATTATCTTATAGACAGAAGTACTATCTTATTTCATGGATTTTATTAAATTTTCTTTATAATTGCCTAAAAGCTTCTGTTTCTTTGGTCCTCTGATACTGAAGTGGAAAATCAACCTACACATTCTTCTAGCACAGCCGGTTTAGTTTTAGGTGAAGCTTTGATTACTTACATGGCCATGTCGGGGTCAGCTGAATCATCTGGTTCGAGCCCCAAATTTCCTTGCTGCATTTTCCAATCATCCATCCTCTCTTTCCATCCCATCTCCTTATCATCCCATCTTGCACTCCCTGTTCTCAATATCATGCAGTGTACCATAGAACATCAATAAAAATATCCATGCACCAAATACATGTACATTCTAACACAAAAATGCATCCAATTGAGCATATAAATTTAGTTAGATTTATGTAATTTTTTTACCAGGCTCAGGTACTGGATATGGGTGCACCCGTTTATGCAGAGAGGATCCCATCATCTGCTCTCCATAAGCATGATTGGACATCGGGATTTCTCCGCTAACCTGCATCCATGGAAGCAAAGTTCACAAGAAATGAAATTCACCTTGGTTAATGCTGAATTAAAATTGAGAACCACCTATATATACAAGGAGATAATTATGACAAAAAGTGGTTTTTTTATCTTACAGGGCAAGAGCGGACTCCGGCTATGACAGGCGGGTACTGGGCATTATCATCATCTTCAGGTCCTCTTCCATAACTCATCTTCCCATGAAGCATGGCTTCAGCAATATTTGTGTTTGTGTTTTTCTCATCAATGTTGAATTCATGTTCAATGTCATCAATATCTTCTTCATCGTCATCTCCCTCGACCCGTGGACTCCCTTAAGTCACAAAATATAATAAGATGCAATTAGAATGTAAATCCAACATATACAAGTGAGAGAGTAATAAATAATATTAGTAAAAACCTATACTTGAGCTTATCAAATTGCAATGTATACCTTTGAGACGCTTGTATCTAGTTTTGCATTGGGGACAAAGTTGGGTTCCTTCTCTCCTCTCATACTCATAGCATGGCCGGCACACCGGGAAACCACACTCATTGCATGCCACGAATAGTTCCCCGTCGACTGTTAGGCCAACCTCATCGCCACATATTTCACAAACTTGGCCACTTAGATTTTTCAAAGACTTGGGCTGCAAAAACAGTCGGTATGCCTTAATAAACAAATCTTTACATGTTTCATTTATTGAATTGTATAGGACTTTCTTAATCATATTTTGTTATGTTCCAATGTACCAAACATGCGTATCGTTAGTATAAGATGCATATCTACAAACATAACATGTATAATAAATTGTCTCATACGTGCTTATTAACATAGGCATGGTTACCTCTTCATGGCCATGGATGACGACGAGCTCGTTCCTGTTGTGAGAACCAGCGACAAGTCCTGCGCTGGCTTCCATTGATGGAGAATGTAGTGTGTGTACTGTGTGTAGTGAGAAAAGAGGCTGATCAAGCAATGGCGTGGAAAGGGATTCTTTTTAAGGAATGCCAAAAAGGGTAGAATTACTATCATTTTCTTGTCCATATTTTGCCACCTAATATGGGCAGATGTTGGTTGCAGAGTCTCCATTGCCTTCAAGTTAAGCTTCTTCTGTTCCAACCACCTTTAAGCATCCTCTTCTGTGGCCTTTTTTTCAAAGACCACCTTTACCATTTATATTTTTATGAATTAATATTTTTATTCATTATTTTTGAAGTGCATTTTTAATTAATTAAATATAAATGATTATCTTAAGATTTTGTCCCTTTATTAGAAATGATTACTGATAAGAAATTCAAGCACATTGTCTTCATTTTGGGTATATGGTCTTCTTCTGAATAGGCTTGTCCAAGGTCATTATAATTATTATTGAAACTTCTGAATTTAACACATTCTTAAATGGAAATGGTAGCAAGTTTAGTGAGGTCGAGTAAGAAATTAATTGGTGAATTTGTCGAAAAATAAAGTGGATATTCAATCTAATCCTCAAGAAAAATTATTGAAATTTTTTACTCGAAGAGAAAAGGTTAGAGATGACATAGTTTTAAAATATTTTTATCAAAATTCCTTGGAACTATCTTTAATTACTTCATTTTGGAAAAGTTGCGCAACGTATAATATGTCTTGTAAATATTTTAAATGTTCAATGGAACTAAAAAAAATGGTACTTTAAAATATAGCGTTCATCTAGAACACTTCATTGGGTTGTAATTAGTCCACGATGAAGTTCGAGTAGAAATGACTAATTCATTTGTCGTGGCAAAGATCTAGTGTTAGTCATATATATTCAACGAAATTTGAAATCAGACACATAACTCTTTTAAAGTAGACTGTAGACGTGTCACGGTTGCACGGGATCTGGTGAAAATTTTCACTAAGCTGTTACCTATGGACTAATTATAATTAGCAATTCATTTGATTCTGAAACAAGCAAGAATAAAAAAAAAAATCAGCAAATACTTGAATAGCAAGAAATTTCAAATGCATCGTCCCTAAAAAGTTAGGTTAGTGAGTTGGGACTACATTTTCTTGAAAGGAAGGTTGCTCCCTATACATTGCTTAGGTCCCTCTAAGATCTCACTACATCATCCATAGAAGTATCATCCACGTTACACTGTGCATGTTTAATTAAAATATTTACTTATGAGTACATTTACATGTAAAATAAGTTATAAAATACTGTAAATAAAGTATTGTTTGTAAATGATTATTATACTTATGTAGCCTTAATTATAACCTATATATGTTTAGCTAGTGAAGAAGTATAACTAAAAACTATAATTATAAACGAGTATAGTGTTGGCGTTCTGAAGAAACATAATCCACGTTATAAAAATATTTTTGAGGAACATTATGCTCCAAAAGAAGCATAATTATATATATATAATTATTTTAGAAGATTGAATATCCCATTACTATTCTCAAAGAAGCATAAAATAATATATATTAGTATTCTTGAATATTGTAGTATTGTGTTCCTGAAAAAGTACAATATTTCAATATAAACGTTTTAAAAGAATATATTTGTTACTTCGTATATTAATATTTTAGAAAAATATTAAATTATAAACTTTAATGAATATTTCACAAATTTTATTTTACGCCAATGTTCCAATAAAATATGCTTCCAAAGAGCATAATTTTATGAAATCTAAGGTGTGTTTGACCCACATTATTTTGGAAGAATGTATTCTGGAATAGTAGATTGATAGAGAATTTGTGGTTGAAAAAGAAGGAAAAGTTATTGATGTGATGGAAAATATTATTTTATTGAAGAATGTGTGGTTGAAAATGAGTAGAATAATGAAAATGAAAATTTTAATTTGTACCAAACAAGGCCTAACGCGTGTTTTGCCCACATTCTCAATCAATTTTTTCAAAACACTTTTAGTAAGCGTGGGCCACAGGTTAGACAAAAAGGACGTTTCCNTGAAAATTTTAATTTGTACCAAACAAGGCCTAACGCGTGTTTTGCCCACATTCTCAATCAATTTTTTCAAAACACTTTTAGTAAGCGTGGGCCACAGGTTAGACAAAAAGGACGTTTCCTATGACAACAATGGAGGTCACATGACTACTCACCTTTAGGTTCCATTTTGCAAATTTAAACTTTTCATTTATTCCCTTCAATTTATGATAGGGTTAAAATGGTAAGAGGGCAATGTTGTACATTTCCACTTACATCTAAGGGCAAAATGTCCGACAAGGCTCAACAGCATTATCCACTTTATATCCAATCTGACAAAATTCTGACTTGTTTTAACGTGTGCTCAGACCACTACTTTAGGGAAATGAATTAAAATGAGTATCAAATGGTAGCTTATTATTTTATAAAATTTATTATATTTTTGTTCTTGATGAGTAAATCATTTCGTAGTTTAATATTTATAAATAATAATTTATTTTTACTCCTGAAGTAGTACAATATATTAAAATAATATTATTTTATTTTAAAAAATATAACATTACAATTTCAATATTCAAGAAGAATATTAAGCTATTATTCTTGAAGGAGCAATACTCTAAATATATTATTATTTTCAAATAATGATAATATTTTACGTACTCTCAAAGTAGCACATATCTCGACAAATATCATATCATAAAGAACAGATGAAAAAAAAAATAAAAGACTCGTGATCTTTTTATAAATGCTAATATATGACCTTGATTTTGTTAAGTATTATTATTTTCATATATCAGCATTTTTCATACTATCAAGGGTGGGACTTTATAAAAGCTAATATAGACTTATATAATCATTAAACTCATATATTATTGTCAATCGAACAAACGATAATTATATACATGACATATTGTCGACGTAAAATTGTTCACATATTTATATTATTTGGTTGTTCTCTTAAATGAGTACCTATTGTATGTTCAAGTACTTCAATGAAGTTGTTATGAATCCTGGAGGAGAAAAGCAAAAGTTTGAAGCTAATAATAGTACAATTGAAGTAAACACTCCATTGAAGTTCAATAATTTTAAATATATTATTATTTGGCATGACCAAGATCATCATTGTATTAGTATTGATGTGAAACGTGAATTTGAATAAATATTAATTGAAGAACAAGAAGATTCTTTTATCAAACAAAATTTTATATGATGCTTGTTCTATTTATTTAAATTTTGTCATCAGCCATCACTAGCTAAAATTAGGACTACATCCTTAAAATCTTGAAAACTAATAAGGGTGATATATGTGGGCTCTTTCACCCTTCATGTTGACCATTTAGACATTATTTGGTATCATAGATACATTTATTGAATTATTGCATGGTGTTATTAAATATCTGCAACGTAAAATTTGCAAGATTACTTGTTCAAATTTTAAAGTATCCACACATTTTTCAGATTACAATCAAAACATCGTGACTTTTAATGCTAATGAGCATAAATTTCAAATCTTTTGGTAATTACTAGATGGGATAATGGTTAAATATTCTATAGTTCATGGTTTAGCAAATCATTAAAATGCCTTCAACAAATTGCTAAATCATTACTATCAAGAACAAAAAAATAAGTTTCCATTTATGCTTAGGGAATGCAATTTTTACTAATAGCATCACTATTACACATCGTACCAACATAATAATTCTCTTTATTAGCTTATGATCGAAAGTCAAATATTTTTCATCTAATTTTTTTTAGTGCAATATATATACAGTCATTCCTCCACAAATGCATTATGATGAGTATTAAAGAATGCTAAGAATGCATGTTAGAACTTTTACACAATATCATAAATCCTAATGGATGATATTTTATAACACAATCTGCGAAGGGAACTGCTATTTACATCAATCGTTTATATATATATATATCTCCACTTTAAAAAGATAATTATGGGTGTGTTTGATCCACCTTATTTTAAAAGAATGTATTTTGGAATAGTAGATTGATGGAGAATGTGTGGTTGAAAAAGAAGGAAAAATTATTGATGTGATGGAAATTATTATTTTATTGAAGAATGTGTTGTTGAAAATGAGTAGAAGAATGAGAATGAAATTTGAATATTGGAGTCAAATCACTCATCTTTAAATATTGAGTATAAGGGTGTGTTTGAGCCACATTATTTCGAAAGAATATATTTTGGAATAGTAGATTGATGGAGAATGTATGGTTAAAAAAGAAGGAAAAGTTATTGATGTGATGGAAAATATTATTTTATTGAAGAATGTGTGGTTGAAAATGAGTAGAAAAATGAGAATGAAAAAAATAATGGGTACCAAACATAGGCTATATTATATTTTAAATCTTATGTAAATTTACTTGAATAGATATATATAAAATTAAATAAAAATCTATCACTCTAAATTCATGCACTAATATTTATTTTCATTAAATTCTCTTGGATATTTTTATATATTTTTTAGAATTTGAGTTTAAATAGAACCCTAATAGTTATAAAACATCATCTTCAACTAAAATCAAAACTAAAAAGTATAAATCTAAAAATAAGAAGCTAAAACCTCATCAATTTGGCCACTTGAACTTTAAAAACACATGCAAATGGAGACTTCAGGAAATTCAAATGATACACTTGTATTATAAAATCCAATATTTCATGCCTCTTTGAACAAACTTGTGAATCCACAAAGACCAGCAAAAGTTACCAGAATATGTTCGAAGCACCCCAATACTTAGAACTTCAATAGACAAAGAATTTACTAAACAAAGGAAAAGACATTGTTAGAGCAAATGCATACAGAGAAATTGTGTTATATATACATACATACACCGTCATACATTGGCTCATCTCAACCTTAATTAACCCTAAAATTTGTGTTATGTATATATATACGAGATGACTCGAAATTGCATTCCCTGTCTACACTGAAAGCTCTCAACTTTGTCAATCAAAAACCGAGAAAGAGATATTGAATTTGGGTTTTTTTTTTTTTTTTTAAGAATTACCTGATTTTCATCTTTGGTTTACAATTTATTTTTTTTTTTTTTTTTTGTTGATTAATTGTGATGGCCACTGATCTGGCGATAATTCTACCTCGTGTTCTAATTATCTCCAGAGGAAGTGTCCGCAAGAACAAGTTCGTGGATTTTGTGGGTATGATTAAATTTAAATTTGTCTTCAAAATCACCCTTGTATGTGAATTTTCATCAAAGGTTTAATGGTGTATATTTTCATTAATACCCTATTGCTAGGCATGAATTTATAGGTCCGCCGTCTGCATGTCCTATTTCGTTCAAAATATCACATAAATTTACTAATTTGAATACAATTTGTACAATCTTTGAACGGATGTATATTGTAATGTGGATGAGTATAGTGATTTACTAAAATTTTGAAATAGTATTAAGGGTGTATTTAGAGTGGGATGAATATATAAAATTTGTATGAATTTGTAGTGTTTAAATGAATAAATTTAATAAGAACAATATTAAAATGTGACATAGATGAAAATTGTAATTTTTTAAAAGTTTTATAGGGATAGAAATAGAGTGGATGAATATACAACAATCGTGGATGTAAATAGCAACTCCCTTTGCTAATTGTCGTTTTAATTGGACAATTTTCACAGTATTATAAAAGAGATCATAAATATAATGTATATCGCAGAAGTAAATTCAAACCATGAGTTTCATTTAGATACATTTAATGGTCAAAGAAATTGCAATCTCACACTGTATCTCTAAATTCTCCAACTTGAATTTACATTATGAGAGGCTAGTTTGTTGTATTTGATAAATTTATAACACGCTTGAAGCATGATGACATTCAATTTTTTTAACACAAATTTTCAAATGAAAATGAAGTAAATAGTAAAGATAGTAACATTAAGGAGGCATATACTCTTTGTGAATATTTAGATATACAAATTGCACAACTCCAGAATATGGTTCGGTATTTGAAATAATAAAATTAAGATATCTCAATAGGTTATGTCATTATAGAGAAATAAATGTAATCAAAAAGAAAAAGTTATTGACAATATTTTTATACATAATGTAGCACTCCATGTTATGAGTGATAGAGAGGATACTCGAAAATTTGTCGAAGAACATCACCAAATAAATAATTGGCCAAATAAAAGGATGCAATACTAGCAAAATTGAAATTACTAGAAAAATATAAAGTTTGGATCTGTAGTTTGAACACCTAAATATGTATATTTACATGAAAAGAAATAAGAAAATGAAGTTGTAGTATGTAATGCACGACTCTTAACATAGACTTGTACAAATAGATCATGTGATGGATGCAATCATAAGTCTATATTATATTATCATTTCAATATATGAAATTTGATATGCATATGATAAATGTAGTTATAGCCAACTCATTTGGCATAACTAATATCATCATTAAAGGATTTGATATGATTGAGCATATAATTCGAGTGATATTGTGAGGATAAGTAAATACGAGTTGTATTTTTTTTTCCCTTAATCGAAGTTTTATCCTATTGAATTTTTTCAACATTTTATTTCTCTTATTTGAATGAATTTTGTGTAAGATAATATGTTTTGTATCAAAAGTTTCTCTAAAGCTTGTAAGAATTATGCCTTTCTTTTAATCCTAAAATCTTCATAAGTCTCTCCCTCTGTATGGTAGATGAAGATTGTGCCTATGTTTAACCCCCTTTTTTTCAAAACTCTTTTTCAACTACACATTTTCTCATCAATAATATTACACTAAAATCTAAAATTTATCCTTATTTTTTAATCACACATTCTCCAACCCAAATTTTCATTAAATTAGAGTCCAAACAAGGGTTGTATTTATAGCCTTCAAGATTAATTAAAACTCGTTTCCTAATTCCTTTTCAAGTAGAAGTTGAACTAAAATAGCAAATACAATCTGGTGTGCTCGGTAACATCATGTGATCGCATGATATATAAGATTGTGAACGGATGGTATTGACCCTTGCGATTGCAAGGCAAAGATTTCGTCGCTAGTTAACTCAATATAAATACCATGTGATTGTTCTCTTGCAATTGCAAGGCATTGGTCTTCGAATTTCTCCTCTTGTTCAGCTTGAGTTCTTTTCTATCTGCATCTTTGATCTTTTATCTTTAAATCTCTACATTTTGATCTTTATCATCCACAATCTTCTAAAATTGATCGCTTTAAGTTTCAAAAGTTTTGTGATTTAGTTCCTGAACTTTCTAAATGTTCATTTAGCTTCCAAACTTGTGAATCTCCTCATATAGCCCTCTTAATGCTTTTTGTTGATCACAATATAGTTGGTCATCAATTGTTTAGAATCAACTCCAATTAAGCTTAAATTGCATTTCTTCACGCCAATTGCATCGAAGTTGGTTTTTTTTCCTACAATTAACATAATTACATTAAATTTGGTAGATATCTACTCAATTATACATGAGTCATCAAGTTTAAAGTGTGAATAAGCATATAAAACATACTTTTTAATGTTCATAACAACTCCAATATCGTTTCAGTGCTATGATAACGATTGTCATGTTGTTATAGTTAAAATCACTTGCAAAGGCTTATTTGACCAATTCACATACGTAGAAATGTTTTATCAGGACTCGTGAGTTCGAAAAATGAATTCATAATCCTAGAATGGGTGAAAGATAGACAAATGATCTTGATTGATTTATTGGTAATTGTTTTCATGTTGTTTACCATAATGAAATCATTTAATGTATCATACCAACTTAAACTAATGTTAGATATACTAATATTGTCTTGAGGAGTGAAAAACTCAAAACGTTCATGCAACGATCGTAACAAATCCATTATCATTATGATACTACGATAACAACATTTGTGTTGTTATAACTCAAATTGCTTACAAATGCTTATTTTACCAATGTACATATCTATAAATGTTGTAAAGTTATAAATGACTTCGAATAGTTAGTTCACAATTCTAGAATGGTGATAGATAGGCAAAAGCTCTCAATCCATTAATTGGTAATCGTCATCTCACTTACTGATAAGTATATTTTATACACTTATTCGGGGTCCTAAAATATCGATATTTGGTAGTTATTTGGACAAAATATATCTTAAATTATTGTATTTTATCTTATATAGGTAAAACTCAATGGTTGAACGAGAAATTGAAAGAAAGAAGCGAAAATTGGTGAAAAATGGCAAAATCCAAAGTTTGAGGATCAAATTGCAAATATTTAATAGTTGATTCGGACCATAAGATGATACTTTGAAGATTTCTAGGAGACGACTTGATGGAAATAGAACTCATAAAGGAATGGAATATGATCAAAATTAATTTTCAATCGCACAACTTATATTCCGAATTTTTAGTCGAAAATTAAGACCCATTTTTGGCATAGTAAAAATCAGAATTGGAAAAATTATATTTCTATCAAAGTTATATCCCTTTGAATTATCTTTCCAACTCAATTTTAATCGCCTCAATCGAATAGCGAAAGTGAAATTTATGATCAATATACTGACTGTTGTGCATAGACAAAAAATTCGCGCGAGAATGGATCTTTTCTTATTCGATTGGAACTCTTTTGGAAGTCAATTTGGACTTGATTTTCAACCAATATTCTACTCTTACAAATACATAATAGCATAATATATATGGGAGACCTCTCATATACCTCTCATACTCCAATATTCATTAATTATAATCACCAAAGTATGATAATTCATTATTTTTGTGAAAGAATTGAAGAAGATTTGCAAGAATTCGATCAAGTGAAAGTTCAAACCTGATTTTTGGGCAAAGAAGAAAAGGCGCAAGTGAATATTCATCAAACAACCATTGAAAAGATTCAAAATTTCAAGATTCATCTTCTCAATTTATCAAAAATTCGAATTATATCTTTTCACTTAAATATTATTTATTGTAATTTCAATGTGTTAGGCTAATTTTATACGTTACTAGGATGAGATGAACCCTTGTTATGATATTTTTAGTTTTTAATTAATTATTTTGACTTTAATTTGATTTGATTTGTGGATATTTATTATCGTTTTTATCGTTCTTTTCAATTGCTTGATCACCAATTGAATTGTTAGTGGATTTTATTGTTATCGAGAGAGACAATAGAATTTAAGCACATTATGATAAGCAGTGATGATATTTTTAGTTTTTAATTAATTATTTTGACTTTAATTTGATTTGATTTGTGGATATTTATTATTGTTTTTATCGTTCTTTTCAATTGCTTGATCACCAATTGAATTGTTAGTGGATTTTATTGTTATCGAGAGAGACGGTAGGCTTTAAGCACATTATAGTAGACATTGTAAGGTTTGATAGAAGATAGAGATATACATTTGTGCTTTATATGGTTTCAATAGGTGTTCTAGTACTTGTTAATGCATTTATCATGTTTGCATCTTTCATCAAGAGATAGAAGGGTCACATGAGGGGAATAGATTTGATCGCTATCGAGAGAGATTTTCAATTAAATTAGAAACAATGACCAACATAAATGATTTCAATTTGTTACATTAATTGTTACACTAAAAATGGAATAACAATGGGGATTCGACATCTTAGTAATGCATCTTACATATTTGAGAAACATATTTACATATTTTCATTAGTTTAATTGATAATTTAGATGTTAGTATAAAAAAATCACAAAATTGATTTGCTATTCAATTAAAGTTGGAATTAATTTTAACTCGATCAAATACATAGTTCTTACGAAAAATCAAACGATCAAGTTTTTTGCGCCACTGCCGATGACTATTTTATTTAATTAATTTTAGTTTTAATTTGAATTTTTATTGCTTATTTTTATTATATTTTATTACTACTTTAATTAATTTTAGTTTTAACAATTTTTTATTTACTTTTCTTGTTTTTCTTTTTATATTGTTTAACTAGTCCCCTGTAATTTTAATCTATCTTGTATTGATATTCTCTCTTTGTATTTTTTAGATATTTATGCATGATTCTGACATTG
>CAIGRP010018477.1:0-39856 GCA_903798385.1 Fraxinus cuspidata
ATTACAAGTTTCCTAAACATACAAAATAACTTAAGGAAAGGAGAATATTTCCATATTCTCGTGATTTCAACATCACTTTTTGTAAAAGCCTATGCTTGAGTTGGTCAATATGGTTATTTATTTTTCTGTATTTGAATAATAAATCAATGAAATGAGAGTCCTGATGTGTGTCCCTTTTTCTCTTACCAAGGTAACACCCAAATGACTGTCAACAATCAAATTGTGGTTGGGACTCTTATGAATATATCTGATAATCCTACTAGAGTAAGTATTGGGCAAGTCTGGAGAGAAACGGACATAACACACCGGATACCTATTATCTTTACAGGAAACGATTTTTCAACACTCTATGCTCCCCTGATTCGTGATGGAAGGATGGAAAAGTTCTACTGGTACACTTCTAAGCCTAAAATTTTGATTTTGTCCTCTAGTGCTAACTACCACACCATATTGGTATTTTGAATGGTGGAAGCAGCAGTTCAGTTAAGCATGTTTGGCGAAGCTTAAAAATACCAAACATTTGGATATGTTACTCTTTTCTGCATATTTAAGTAATAAAAGTTAGTTATTAAAAGTTATTCCTTACCTTGTCGAAATAAGTAACTTAGTTATTTCCGACTTTAGCCAATAAAAAATGGTAATTATTTTTATTTACTTGTATGTAAACTCTTAATCTTGAGCAAGCACATCTTTTTCAATCCTTAAAGGACCAAGTACTTTGTTGTGTTAGCTCAACTCATCTGATGTATCTTACTTTGATTTTATATTTTGAGCAAGACTAACGTCTTAGTTAGTCCTTCATCAAAGGCGTGATATACATATTAATACGTCAAAATCTTTGACAGACCATATATGGAAAATTATACTTCTCTATGCCTAGGTGCACCCTAGTATGGGTAATCTCTTAGTATTTATGTTGTAGGAGCGCATTAATTTGATAACGAACAATTGAAGAACAAGAAGAGAAAGGAGTCCAAGAAAAAAAAAATTAGGGAAAGAGGAAATCAATTTCATATTTTCACAGGAATGGATAACATTGAATAAACCCTCTATTTATAAATCAAGAAACTGAAAGAAGCTAAATAAAACAAACTTCTAAACTAAAACCTTATCGAAATAATTGAACTAATCTAATCTAGTGTTTATATATGTACTTTGAATCAAACTCTTATTTTAAAATCATAACCAACTTCTATATCTATTCTCTCTCTATCTTCATCATTTCTCTTCAGTTGAGAGAACTCGACTCCGATGAGGTAATAGGCAACTTGTTAGTCAAGGATCATGATCTTCTGATTAAGTAACGCAAATGGTCACATGATGATATCTGAATATGCAAATCACCCCCAAGGAGTATGATCAAACCACGGGGAGGATATTTTATTTTAACCAAGTACCAAAGATAACATTGAATAAACCCTCTATTTATAAATCAAGAAACTGAAAGAAGCTAAATAAAACAAACTTCTAAACTAAAACCTTATCGAAATAATTGAACTAATCTAATCTAGTGTTTATAAATGTACTTTGAATCAAACTCTTATTTTAAAATCATAACCAACTTCTATATCTATTCTCTCTCTATCTTCATCATTTCTCTTCGGTTGAGAGAACTCGACTCCGATGAGGTAATAGGCAACTTGTTAGTCAAGGATCATGATCTTCTGATTAAGTAACGCAAATGGTCACATGATGATATCTGAATATGCAAATCACCCCCAAGGAGTATGATCAAACCATGGGGAGTATATTTTATTTTAACCAAGTACCAACATTGAACTCCAAAAAGCAACAAGTGATGCAACTCATCCATATAATCTTGAATTGGCTGTGCGTAATGAAGAGCATAAGGGACTATCACTATAGACTGGCTGTAGGAAAAATGATTGCAGCATAGGATGCTCGAATGGACCACCCTGATAAGAAAGCAATTCTGTTAATGAATACGACATTCATTCAATTGTAATGATCAGTAAAATATAGTATCTTTATGTGAGTGATCCAAAACCTTTTTCTTAATGTGTTTAGGAAAGTGAGTCAAAGAGACATGCAATAAAGTATAAAAAATACTATTAGAATCTTCTAACCTATATTGTACATCAAAAATAAGTTCAAAAATTTTATGATTGAAAATAGTTTGTCTTTTTATCTTAACATTAAATTTTGGAACATTGATAACAAAGAGAGGAACTAACACAATACGACTACTAGCGATATCTGAATATCAGCTGGAAAAGTATGCAAGCGGATAATTGTTTGATTAAAAATGAGCCCGTCCGTGGAATATCACCCATTTGAGGTAACATCCCAACAAAGACAACTTGAAAAGCGCATAGATAAGTAGGTGATAAAATTTTTGACATGAGTACGAGGACAAGCTTAAATGACAATGCTATAGGTAATTCCTCAACTGTATCAGTGTTGAGTGTATCGATTACAGATGTGATCACGAAAGAGGATATAAGATCATATTCAAAACTCTCATCCTCTATGCAAAGGGAGTAAATAATTGTATTATAAACGTTAAAATAAATCCCTAAAGATTTTATAGATTCAGACAAATAAGGTTTGGTCGTGTATGCAAACTTTTCAGAAAGTCTTTCCACCATATTCATTGCAACATGAAAAACCTTCTTATTCTTCTTTTTCACACTATCCAAAAGAAGTGTAAGCAAGTCCAGTTAGAGATTGTTACTTTCTTCCAATATAAGGATCATAATTGTCTCAATGGACGTGAAGATATTTCCTAGATAATGTTCCCTTAGAGCTAAAAGGAAAAGTTTGAACATGTTAATTACTATATGCTCACAGTCTAGATCCAACATATTGATGTAAAACCTTACGATAGTCATAATCTGAAGTATTCTAATTCCCCTAGCATATAAATTGGTGGATTTGTCAGTAAGAGATGCTAATGAAGATACAATTAATGAAAATATATTCTGCATTATCTCATCACTACAAGGGGTATCGAGTGCTATAATATGGAATATTTCACTAAAACAACAAGTCGTCGCTACTTTTATAGAAACACTAGGATTTTTTAATAACTCATCGAATACCAATGCTTTGATAAGTGTAGAAAGAGATGTGAGCATGAAAATGGCAAGTGATTGATCCACTTATAAGAGAAAATCCTTAGTGTGTTCAAATAAAGGTAGGATTTCTTTAAAAGATAACGAAGGTCCAATAAGTTGTTGTTGTTGTGTTTTTTCTTTTTCTTTTTCTTTTTTTTTTTTTTTTAAACATTTGTCAACAATTGGACTACTAACTTTTGGTAGTCACGTTTAACATTTTTTTCTATGAAAATAATATAAGAACAAATCTGATAAAACCAACATCTGCTTGGCATGGCTCGGGTTAATGGATTGAGTAAAATGGTTTAATCGATTTTTGGGCTTCAAAAAGCTGGCTGAGTTTCATGGTTACGTGAGCTGATTTTGGAGGGATTATTTGTAATTGGGCTTGTATAAGTGGGCTATTAGGCTAGGTATGTGTGATAATAAGCTTGTTGTGGTAGTTGGGTTTTGGGTAAAAGGGCTACGTGGCTTGGTATATGTGGAAATTAAGTTTCATATATATTATTGATTTTAGTGTGTGTGTGTGCATGTGTAAATATATATATATATATGGGCTAAAATTGTATCAGAGGCAGCAAGAAATCATAGAAAGGAAATTGATTTTTTTAAACTAAAAAAGCAACTAAAGAAGATGAACTAACTGCTGTTTTTTTTAAAGAACTAAGAACAAATACTAAAGAACTGGGAAAAGCTGTTGCTGACCCTGAATTTGTGTATGAATTGGGAATATATGTGAATTTGGAAATGGCTAGTTGGTGAAGGTTTTTAGATTTTTTGAATTTGGGAATGAAAGATGACGACTTGATATAATACCAAATTGATGTAGGAGCATATTAATTTGATAACAAACAATTGAAAAACAAGAAGAGAAGGGGGACAAGAGGAAATTAATTTTCATTAATATATTAAAAGATATCTATTACATTGAATAAGCCCACAGAAACTGAAAGAAGCTAAAATAAAACAACTTCTAATAAACTAAAACCTTATCGAAATATTTGAACTAATCTATTTAATGTAAATAAATATATTTTGAATCAAACTTATTTTAAAATCCTAACTAACTTCTATTTCTATTCTATCTCTATCTCTGTCAATTTATTTACACCATAATAGGATCTGATTGTACAATTTAATTACATGTTCTCATCTGCTTCTTTTAAAAACCTATATAATTTGGCACAGGCAACCCACCCAAGAAGACATTGTTAATATTGTTCATAGAATGTACGAGAAAGATGGCATAAAGAAGGATGAGGTTGACACCGTGGTGAAGGAATTTCCTAATCAAGGTACCTGCATATCTTTATCTTAATAAGGCTTGTTTACTTATTTCGGCCCTGTTTGAGCCCCTTTTTTTAGGAAAATAGGTTTTGGAATAGTGATTTTTGGAAGAATGCGTGGTTAAAAAATAGGGAAAAGTTTTGGGTTTCCGCGTAGAATTATTTTATGGGAGTATGTATGGTTGAAAATGAGTTTTAGAAAAATGAGTTTTGGGAATAATGGAGCTCAAACATAGGCGATCATATGATACATACACCTTGCTTTAGTTGCATTTCTATTGGCTGAAAATGTTGCTTAGAAGGTGATTGTACATACATGTCAATGCTTGTTGGGTGAGAGAAATTAAAGATCCTACTGTAGTATTTTTTAGCTTTTCACAAATATAAGCTATTGGAGAGTATGGTAACTGTTGTGCCACTAATGATATACTAATTTACATGCCCATAACATACATTGCTAGTAACTGTGACTTGATGTTAATAAAAGAAATTGCATAGGGAACTCGAAACGAATGGTTTACAATTTTCTTCCTTTACTGTTTATCATTTTTCTTTTTTATCTGTTTGGCAGCCTTGGATTTTTATGGTGCTCTAAGGTCCAGAACATATGACCGTTTTATCCTAAAGGTACCTGTGAGTAAATTTAATATATGTGCTTTGCATTGGATGTAAGTTGTCAATTTTTACCCTTTTCTGCTTACAAATTATCAGTGCTTTGGGAACATTCTCATTTATGCAATAGGTTAAAGAATGAGAATTAGACTGAAATTTTTGCTTGAAATATTTTCTGATACCTGATTGTGTTGTAAGGAATTACTGACAGAGAAGCTAATTTTTTTACTCGTGGTATGAACAACTAACAAAGAAATGTAGAATGTGTGTTGACTATTATACCCTATCTCATTAAGTGAAATTCCAATAAAAAAGAGTAGACAAAACAATAATATGAATTACAGGTATCTATGTGTACAAGAAACCTATTATGACAATATGAATTACAGGTATCTATGTGTACAAGAATCCTATTATGACATGCAAAAATCAAATAAAAGTTTCATGAAAACCTCATTTCTGCATTTGAAGGAATCAATAAAATGAAATAACATCTGGTTGTGCAACCATAACACTAACCCTGCCATTGTTAACCACTCATAAGGTAATCTTTCTGACTAACAAACAATACCATTAGGTCATACTACCTTGGGCTGTATTATTTTTGCATATTGATAATGTATGAAAGTGGAAAATATTTTCCATTAGTATAAATTTGTATGGTACACACACACACACGTGACCTAGTAAGATCTCGTTTTCTCTGCTGATTATCTAGGTCCCATATCTCTTATATAAGTCAATTTTTTCATTAGATCTTTGTCTGTTTGTATTTATAAATACGTGCATTCAATTTTATTTTATGGCAGTGGGTTGATGATGTTGGAGGTGCTGAAAACCTTGGTATAAGGCTTCTCAAACAAAAAAAGGATGGAAAACTTCCGGAATTTGTTCCTCCTAAGGTAGCCCAAGCAAACTTATAATCATAACTAATCTGCTTCCAATTTGCTTTCACTTATGGATATCTGATCTGTGTGAACAGTTAAACTTAATTTCTGTTTAGTTTTTGAAGTAATGTTTGATGTATAAATGAGAAATTCACTAATCCGATTTATTAAATAAAACAAAAATGAAAAGAGAGAGCTTAAGGCTTCCTGTAAATGTGAAAGGTTTTATAATATCTTAAATTGTTGCAGAACATGGTTTTAATTTGTTTAAAACAAATGGAAAAAGAGTTGCCACTAATTTGCATCACTGATTGCCCCCAAAATTGAGCTCACCTGGGTGTCTACACTGTTAAAATCTATGAAGTATAAACAATTTGAGACAGATTTTATGGCTTTTAAAATTGAAAGTCACTAAAAAATAGTTGAAAGTAATTGCAAGTAATAACTACAATGTTATGAGTAAGGGGGTGATACTTGAAACAGGATAGTTTTGGTTATCATGTATATTGTCTGTGGACTATCATTTGGAAATGCAGTATTTAGCTTCCTTGTAGTGTTTACACAAGTGCAGAATTCTACTTGCTTGAGGCTGTACATAGAAGAGTTAGAAAGGATTTTAGCCCCTATTTGGTAGAGACTCATCTTTCTCAAATTCATTTTCAATCACATATTCTTTCAATAAAATAATTTTTGCACTTGGACCCATAACTTTTCCATACTTTTTACGCACGGATTATCCAAAAAATGACTTTTCTCAAAATCTGTTCTCATAAAATCTACATCAAATAGGCTCTTAATTTATCTATTAGGAAAAGCCAAAATAGACAAATATTAAAGGATCGCTTGCAATCAACAATATATAACTTGGAAATTCTGTTATATAGAATGAACATACTTCTACAATGTTTCTCATGTTTAATTCTTCAGTTCTCTATTCACTTTCCCTTCTGAAATAATTCGACTTTCCCATAGAAGAGTAGGGATGGGTGTTTTATCGTCTCATTGCATGTTGCTTCAACAGCAAACAGTGGAAGCTTTACTCGAATCAGGATATGCTCTCATCGAAGAACAAAGGTTAATAAATGAAACTAAACTTTCGAAGGAGTACATGAAGCACATCGATGACTAGCAAGCTGGATCAAGTTTCAATGCCATTTAGTGTCGTCCATATTGGTACGTTGCTCAGAATCAAGATTATTTGAATTGTATATTATCGACAAGTTATACGAATCTGAGATCTTTTTGAAGTGGTCTTTCTTTGCAAGATGCTTATATCATAAGCCTACAACGTTACTCGTACTGAATTTTACGACTTCAGATGTATTTTTGTATAATTTTTTTCAAACTCCATTTTATGTACTGTGATGTGAGAGTTTGATCAAGTCGAATTGAGCCATCAACTTTTACTTCATATAGTGGATAAGTTGGATGTTAAGTTGTAGATTTTCAAGTAGGCGGTGACTATTTTTTCCTTGTTTAGTGATGCAAATACCTTGTTTTCTTTTACTTTATAATTTGCTTTATGAATCTCTGGAAGTGGGTAAGTGCGCGTGCGTGTCTCGACTTGTTTTAATTTTCAGAATTTATATTTTCTTCTATCTCTTTAGAATATGTTGGAGCCTTTTCAGATTGAAGTATCAAAGTCGAAATTGTGCTTCAAAAAACTTGAATAAAAAAGTCAAAAAGTGCACTAATTTTAAATCTGATTTTGTATTTTTTTTCCTTGTGTATGTTGAATTGATGGACTAGAATGCTTTATTGGTCACTATACAAATTATTTTCAAAGTTGAGGAACACCATTGTGTTTCAACTTGATAATTGATGAGTAGAGACTAATTTGAAGCAGACCATAGGCTAGTCTCTAAGCCTCTTAAGAAAGTATCTAAGATGACTTGGTTGATCAATTATTTATGTTTTTTTTATTTTTGTTGCTTTTCATTTATTCCGAGAAATTTCTCTCTCTCTCTCATTTTGGAGCGAGATGACGTACATCTTATTCGTAGATTAATGAAAATGGACAAACACTATTGATTTTGCCATTTTACGAGTCTCCTCTGTTTAGCACATGGCATCGTTACTCATTTGACAGTATTTACTCATCTAAAACTTAATTTAAAAAGATATATTTCGACTCTACATTTCTAAATGTTGCTAATAACTAACAAATGACAAGTACTTTCTCTCAAACTTTGTAGGATAATTCAAATTGATGATTTAAGTTTAGGACTTTTGAAGTTGCTGAGTGGTATGAACTTGAGGAGCCATCACTAGAGATGGTTGAAACTTGAAACCCATCATTTTCAAGAAGAATGAACCCTCTACCTTTCCTTTTTAGAGCAATTCATAGATAGAAATATTTTATCAAAATTCCTCTAATTTTTGGAAATTAATTTTAAATTTTTTCGTGATTCTCTGGTACTAAAAACAAATAGATCTAAACATGATTAAAAAAAATAAAAAATTACAATGAGTAATTTAGGCTTATTTTACCATTTTGATAAAGTAAAAAAATAAGTAATTTTTTTTTTGAAAGTAACGTCTACTATTTTTTTTTTATTTATTTATATGTAAGAAAAAAATAATATGTATGCAAAATAAACTTGATCTTAACATGCGCAAAGTTGAGATCATATCAACAAGTGAAAGAGAGAGATCATCTGCAACTATATATGTTAATTCTTTTAATATAAATAAAATACATTTGGCTACTGATCTTTAAAGATATGATGCATCGTAGGTTGGGTGAGTAAAAATATTGAATTTAGAGTTTTTTTTTTTTTCTTCTTGGATCTCGGTATTTTCATTTAAAAAAAAAAACAACGATTTTTCGTTCAAAATTAATATATTTAGTATCTTAAAGTGAATCAACTTAAGATTTGATTCTTACATTCATGTGTATTCTACAAAACTTATTTATAGACGTTTTTATCGTAATCATCGTCAATTTTTCATTTCATTTGATTAAGATGATTAGAATTTTGATATTTAGAAGAAGCTTTTGAGTTGAAAGCTACCAAAATAAGCGACTTGTCGAGAACTAACTATGCTAGTTGAACTTGATAAAACAATAACGAAAGATTTATCTATTTGTTTGTCATGAAAATTCGTGATGGTGAATAATATCATAAGATATTCCAAGGACACGATAAAAAGTAAGTAGAGTTATTTGGATACGTTGCTTATTTCTCATTAAAGTAAAAAGATTATTTATTTTAAAAGTAACTATTGTTGTATTTTAAGAAAAAAAAATTAATGATTTTGAACTTTCACTAACAAAATTATTTATTTCAAAATTATTTATGCAATTTTTGAGCTTAATCAAACACATTCAATCGAGGATGTAGATGTGTCCAAATAGTTGGGAAGCCTTAAACCCTAAACCCCGATTCAGACCTATTAAGGACCTTAACTGACCTGCCTAAAAATTTAATTTGATTCAGACATATCTTCCAATTCTAAGAATTGAGCCACCCATTCGTTCTTTAAAAAATTAATTTGATTTAAAATTAAGTCATATTTTAAAAAATAATAATGTTCTCATTGATGAGTTTGCGGATGAAATTATTATTATTATTATTATTATTATTATTATTGTAAAATATTGAAATAATTTATTAGTGTTAATAGACTCATCATTATAATTTAAATATATTTTAACTGAATTGGCGAGATATTGTATAAAAACTGTAAATATAATTCAACGTTCACTTATTTACAATGGTTGAACTCGCTTGATGACCTCTAATTTATAACTTCTTTAGTATTTTTAAGTTCATAGAATTAACATGAAACAAGTACAAGAAATTATCACTAATTTTGAAATATGATTAGACCGTGAAACTAACCTTGTAGACATAAGCATGTTCAAAGCACGTTTTTGCAATATTTTCATAGTACTATAATGGACCCTTCTACATTTTAAATAATTCATCATATTTATTTTTGTCCGACCAATCATAATCATAATAATCACAAAAATGTTAATTAGTTTTTGTCCTTTTCAAGGCCATGACCATGTACATGTTTGGTGAAGCTTGTTGTCAGTCAGTCAAATCTACTTCTAAAAAAATTATACTCCCGAAAATAAACTTATTTTCATTTTCACATATATTAAGAAAATGTAATTAATATAATTGAAAATATAAATTTCTCATACATTTTTCCTAATATATCCCTACATTAAATATGATTTTAAAGTAGTTCATATTTGTTAATAACATGATATATTAAATAGAGGTATATTAGAAAAAAAAATTTATAATCTTAATAAAGAATTGACTTATAATTTGGGACAAACGAAAAAGAAAAACGAGTTTATCTTTATGAGAATGAGGAAGTATTTAAATATGTTTCACATATTATCTTATGTGATTCGTTCGTACATGAATTGGGGTAGACATACAATATCGTAGCATTTGATATTGCAGCAATTGTAGAATTAGAATTAAGATTAAAACTATCACCGGATCGCCCCATTTGGTCATATTGGATTGCAAATCGCTTTTTAAATTTTGTCAAATAAGCTAACATTAGTTTATGCATAAGTAACTTATTTATTTTCCGCTTTATTCAACTAAATAATAGTAATTTTTAAGTGAACTTAATAGTAATTTTTAAATTTTCACCAAACATGCATTAAGGCATTCAATGTTATCCCATTTATATATTCTTACGATTAAGATTTCAATTTTAATTTTCAAAGGTTGTGACATCTCAACAAATTAAGTTAAAAAAATAGTTCTCACTTAATAAAATATAAAATCAAAATCTCAATGAATGATATTTACAACTAAAAGTAAATCAAAGGTTGTGAAATAGAAAGCACTGTTACTATAATTGTTATACAAGAACAAAATATTTATTGTCAATACCTAAAATAATAAAATAAGAATAAATTACAATATATCTTACATCAAGCATTTTTTTGAAAACCGTATTGGACTAATCATTTCGACTAAAAACTGGGAAATGGTTCAATGATAAATCTAAATATTTTTTTAAAAAAATTTTTAGATCAAAATTAAATTGTAATTAAAAAAAAAAAAAAAAGCAATTTAACAGTGGGCTGAGGTTTGAAACGTGAGTAAATATTTGTGGTTGCCTGTCATACTCAATTATTAGATTTTGATGGAACAAATCATATATTAAGAATAAGAATTTAACTAGTGATTTCAAATTTAGGCTCCAATTTTGGCCTCAAGGAAAAGCTCTGCGCAGTGCTAAAAAGAGAGGGAATAAAAATTATAATTTTGGAGGAAAAAAAAAACTTCTAAAAATTTTTGGGATCAATAAGGCCTCACAAGACACCGCGTGGCTCCACCATTGATTATATCTAAAAATTCGAAAATCGCAAAACAGTTAAATCAATCAAAGAGCCGGCTCATAAACTAGCTCACTTCAAAATTTACTTATTTCACTATTTATTTACTAGGCTTACGTGTGTCGGGCTCCTTTTTTTGAAGAGAGAAAAAGAACGTTTTTACATTTGAATGTCAATTATACCATTTTTAGTTGACAAAAATCATACATATTATCCAGTGGTTATCACAACTTTTGAATCAAATCTTGAAGTCAGAACAGTCTTTCAAAATTGTTGAATTTTCTACGCACAAATTCACTGTTTCACGAAAATGAAATTTCTTGTGAACACTTTCAACATTTACCTCAAATTAATTGAAACTGTATTAATTAATCAAATTATTTGACGAACCAACCGTCTCACAAAAAGTGAATCTTCTTTTAGAAGTTCTGAATTTTCTTTTTTTTCCTTTTTATCAAAAGTTATGCACTTAACTAGTGGTTAAGTTTTATGAAAAAAAATGTAACTTCAAGGATATTATTTTGGTAAATTTGTTGAAAAGTGATAATTTTGTTAATTTCAATAAAAAGTGACCATTTATTAAAAAAATAACTTTTAAGTGGGCATTCAGAAGTATTTCCTTATTCATTTTTGAGCCAAAAAATCCTTTGGTTCTTCCATATGTCGTCGAGTGGTTGGAAGAAGTTTTTAGACCAAAGAATTCAAAGTTTGTCAATTAAAATGCCGACACACAGTTAAATTCATGGGACCAAAGTATAAAGGAAAATTGACGTAAATGGTCACAAACCTTTTCCATTTTGCATTTTCATCCAAATCTCTAAACTTAGTTCAAATAATCCCAATCTTTAAATTCTTGACACAATTGGTTCTTTTGAATAGATTCTGTCCAAAGTTGGGACTACAAGTACAATTTCTCCTTAAACGAAAGTGCATTTCACATGCAGAATTAGCGGTCCTTTGGGATAGAAATCCGTCCAAAAGGACCAACTTTGCCAAAAATGTTATGCTTTGTGACCATTTATACCAAGATTCAAATAATTTAATAAAAAACGCAAGACGATCAAAGGTTCAGGACCTCAATATCACAATTTTAAATTGAATATTGACATGATTTGGTACAAGATGATGCAACAATTGAAGCACATCAAAATCATCTTTATTCAATTGATTGAAATATTGTTGTATTTTAGGTGTCCTTATGTCCCTCCAAGGAATTTCTAAAGACATTGGATCATAAGCATGTGATATAATAAATGGTTGGCTTTTGGTGATTAATAATGTTTTCGTTCATTCTTAAGAAATAGAATATTATAAATTTCATGATTATTTACTTCACACAATTAAACTTTTCTCTAGATTATAAATGAGTAATGGCTAGAGGTCAAGCTCAAAGACAATGTGGAGAGCATGAAGTTTTGTGGCCAAGTGTGTCCACATGTATGTGAGTTCGTTGACTTATCAAAACTTAAAATTACATTTTTAGAATGTGAACGGATTTGAATATTGAAGTGTAATGAGTAGTGTTATTTATTATCATTTATGATGAGCACTATTTTAAGTAATAATGGGATCAATTATTATAAATGGCATTACTCAAGTGACATTCACCCCTCCTCCACCCGCCCGGCCCCGAATGGGATAAAAAAAACCCGTCTCGAACGAGTTGGCAAGGTGGGGCGAGAAACCCGCCCCGTGAAGAATAAAAAAAAAAATAATTAACTATAAAAATATAATAAATTAACTGAAAAAAAAATGGGGTGGGAAACGAGGTAAACTTCCGCCCTGCCCTGCCCGGTCTAAGGTTGGCGGGGTGGGGGTGGGGGTGTGGCAGGGAGGGAGGGGGTGCCCCGCCCCGAACTTGCCCCGTTGCCAATCCTATTTGATTTTCAGGTCCCTACCATTCAACCGTTACACATATCTCAATAAGAAATTCAAACTCACCATTCTTGCAAGACTAAAATAAGATAAGAAATCTAAATCTTCAAGAAAATGTAAAAGAATAGAGATATTGTGTGAAAGAAATCTAGTTGTTATTAAAATTCATTTTCAACAGCCGCTCTCAATCCTAAACAAAAAGAAGATTTTAATATGTTTGATTTTGATACGTTAAGACTACCTAAAGTTTGTTACATCACATGAATTATATATAGTGGTGAATGAATTCATGTCAAATTTAAGCTTTGATTTATAAGTTTTTGATTATCATATAATGATCGGTTTGTTTATTAAAAAAAATGTGTGGTGAAAATAAATTTTGACGAGCTTAGAGTTAAAAAAAAAAAGGCTCGAAAAGTAAATTAATGGAGAATAATATTTTATTATTATATATTGGAAATGGTAAAGATTCTTTTTGGGCATTTCGGAAATTTTAGTGACTGTTTACTCATTTTCCACTCATCTAATGACACGACACGACACATTATTCAAACAAGTAAAAGTCTTCATAGACAATAAATTCAAGAAAATAATCAACGACCCACGTAGACAAACGTGTCCAAATTTTTTTTTCCTAACTGAAATAAAACATAAAAAAGAATCTGAAATGTCACGTGTTGGTGAAGAAACTTAAAAAGGATTAATATCAATAATGGTCAGTGAAGGTCCAACAAAACTTTAAATTGGTCATTGAAGTATTTATATGACCAATTATTCACAAAGTTTAAAATGTTGCATATTTGATTACTCTTTAGCCTTGATTAAGACCATATTCATTGTAGTAGTTGTCAAACCACCTCGTTCAGTAACATGGGCATAGGAAGCCCCCACCCCAAGCCTTTTTTTTTGTTGTATTAGTTAAGTAGAAATTTTTGTCTCCTCTAGCCCCGCTCTTATTGAGTAAAATGACTATTAAAGCGAAGGAGTCCCTCAAGCCAACTTCCTATTTTGGTTGTCATGACATTATTATTGATGAAAAATATAAAGTAGCGGTTAAGGGAATGATCTACGATTTATGAATTTTTTGGTTACACACACTGTTTATTCTCTTAAGAATCGAGTTTTATTTTGAAGATTTGTGATTTCACTAACTAGACACAACTATTGTTAATAGATGCCTTGGTTTAACAAGTCGATGATAGACTTGGAGTGGATACTATTAAAGTAGTAACTAATAACGTAATTTTCTTTAATCTGTAGTGACTAATTAGATCATAAAAATACTTTAGCGATCTATTTGAAATTGTACTTGAACATCAATGACCATTCTGAAATTAAATCAATTTTTTTTTTCTTTTAAAAGAAGAGCCCACGCCCAAGTGGCATAATAACCGTTAAAGTAACACAGTTTAACACAAAGCAAAGAGAAACTCTCACAAGACTTCCAAGAACTAGCAAATCTCTCTAAAAGCTACTGTGTACGTGAGAGAGAGAGAGAGTAGGGCTGGCCGGGTTAAGGGTGGCATTGAGTCGACTCGGCGGAGGGAATCGGCGGAGGAAGGTGAAGATTAAGGTGATGGAGTGGTGGCAGAAAATGGTTTTCCCTGTTAGAAGAGTCTGGTGTGCTTTTACTGCTCGTTTCAAGACTCGCAAAAATGGTCAGTCATTTTTAGCTCTCTCTCTTTATATCTGTGTTCTTGTGATAGTGATGGCAACGGGTGGGGATTTTTGGGCGTTGGGGAGGAGCATGGAGTAGTAAATATAAATAAATAAAGTTGTCAAAATATCAAAAAAATAAATTTGTCTTGTGTGTGAAACTTGGTGCTAAAGATTACATAAATAAAAGGGTCTGAAATTTTTATACCAGGTGGTTCAACTTGGGCATAAATTTGTACATTAAATTTAACATAACCCCACGAAAATTAAAGAGTTGATATTGCAAATATGATAAATGTCTATATATTCATGCAACTGGGATTTTTATTTTATTTTTTTCTAATTTGTGGCAAAATATATTCTTGTTTTTTCGTGCTCTATTTTTCATTTATTTTTTGTTCTTACAAGTATTGTAATCCTTTCGAAATCTTAAGCCCTTAAGCTTGGGACAAATTCTTATATAAATTATGTTTTCAATACGCCCCTGGCGGTCTGAATTCATTTTCCCATGAAAGGTATGTTGAACAACTGCATCTTGAAGATTAATCTATTGAAAAGGGAAAAAAATTATTTCTCTAGTTGTGTCTTTAATGGTATGAGGATTAATTTGTTAATTGAGCAATACTATTTAAAATTACGATGATGGAATATCGGTAATGTGAAATAATGTGATTGCACAGTTCAAGTTTTATGAGAAAGGGGGAGGAGATGTGGTGAGAGAAATGTGAGGAATAATGGATTACCATATTAACATGTTCCACCGTCTAATAAATAGAATTAGGCAGTTACTAAAGACTACATAATTAAGCAATTTTTTGGGGCCTTCTTGTTTCAAAGAAAAGTGACCTGATATAAATCTACTTAGCTAGTTTTATTTAGGAGATTCCTCATTCTTTTTATTAGTGCAGAATAAAGGGTTCTTTTTCTTGTTTTGACTTCCATGAATGCCAAGGACGTTAGACTGCTTGGCCGTTGGAAACATAGGATGGACAATGGCCGAAAATTTGATGATCCTTATGTGTCATACTGTTTTATTAGATAAAAGGATTGGATAGAGTTTTGGCTGAAGTATTGGAATTTCAGGTACCTTTGCTTTGGTGTGGCTTACCTTTGATGGTCTGGTATAGAGTAGTATTTGACTATCAGATAAATTAGTCGACTAAGGCCAAAGATTGACGTAAAGTCGAGGTCTGACATGATACGAGGGAGCCACAGATAGACCCACAACTAGGATTGGTTGCGAGCTCGACATTTTTGTTTGGTGGTGAGGTGGTTAGTAGAATTTGAGAGATGTGTATCCGGTGTTTATTCGAACTTAAATGGGTCCCTTTTATCCGGTCGCATAAAACGTGTAGCTAATTATAGATTATTTTTTGAATGATTGTTACGCGATGAGATTACGTCACACCTATTGTGAAGAATAAGCACCAAATAAAAATTGCTAAAATTCTAATGATAGCAACGTTCACTGCCTAGAGTGTGTTTGTCTTTCTATATTAGCATCCTAATCTGATTATTGATTCTCAGAACTTTTAAAAAGGATATGCTCTTATAATGCACACAATTTTGAGTACTAATATTTCCTAGTTTTTAATAATGATGGCTTTGTACTATTTTTAATATTTGTGGCATATTATAATAGTGAACACACGAAAATTCTACTAATGGACGCTTATATCCACTAGATTAATTCCACTTAAAAGACATTAAATTGTGTCAAGACCTAAGTTGGTACTATATCAAGCTGCTAACTACCAAAATAATGTCCCACTTTTGTGCAAATTTAATGGACCATAATCAATATCTTGTTTGTTGGACTATTATTTGTTATTTTGTTTTGGGTGGGGGGTGGGGTGGGGGGGTGTTGGGTTGGGTTGGAATATTGGATTTATAGTGAAATAATTTGAGTTCGAAATCTACATAGCTATGGACCATTGATTTGTTTGGTAATATGTACTGTCAAATCATACTCACTAGTTAGTATATCAAACACGCTCTTAGTATTGTGATCAATATATTTGAATTATTCTTTGTTATTACGTGTTCGTGTGTATGTTGGGGGTGTGAGTAAGAGTGGAGAGTTAAATCTAAGAATTCGGGCTTCTTCGAATATTGGATTGGTACTGAAATATTTTGAAGCAAAACCTACGTAGTATGCACGTAGCGATCTGCTCTCATTATTTATAGCGAATGACGTTTACATCACAATTTACTCTTATGTACCACTGTGAATTATTGTCGAACAACTTGGAATAAAGTTATAGCACAAAGTTCTACTGCTCGTGTTGAAGGAATCTAATACCTTGATGAGTCAGCCATGAAAAATAAGGTCTAAAGATAATTCTTATATATCCATATATTTTTTTTTAGGGGCGAAAGCATCCCATGATGATTGATTTTGGCATATCATTGGACAGTACCATCGTCTTAGCAACAATTTCAACAGTGTCGTAGAATAATGAATGCTCTAAGCATAGAATCTTGCTTTATTTTGCCATATTCTTGTGCAGATTGCTTTCTTTCAGATTCTTGATTGAGAAAAAACTTGGTTGCTTTTGCTGTTTTTAGGTGGCGGGCTACTGAAACTCCACGATGACATCCAAACTTGCGGGTACGAGGATGTGCAGATAATGTGGGATATGTTAAGAACAGAAACAGAAATCATGTCTCGCCATGACAAGCGCAAGAATCGATGGTTTTGGAGGAATTTCATGGGGTCGAACCATGGTGAAGCTTCGTCTTTCACAAATCATACTCTATAAGGAACGTTACCTGTGTGGTTCACTTACTAAAACAATAATTCCCTCTTCTGATAATGTTTTTATGAATATGGTACGAGAAAACGTCGGATCTTGAAAGGACTTGTTGACAATGAAGTCATTCGTAAATATACATGATTTTCTGTCATGATCCTTGAACTACTCTTACTGTCATAAATAAAAACTCTGATGGGCCAATATAACTCATTGCAAGCATTGATGATTTTTTATCCAAAACTCTGTGTGCGCGCGAATATAAAATGATAATATAGTCACAAAATGTTTTGACTTCCAGTATTGAGAATCTAAAAATATTTTTAACCTAAATTTGAGTAAACATGATTGGAGGCCGATTCGGAGCAGGGATCATGTTCTCGTCCCCGCCCCAATTCCCTAACTGAGAAATCCCTGCCCCGAGCCGGTGACGGGACATTTCGTCATCCCTAAACTTGAGGCCCAACTTCAGATTCTTGAACATAATCAATTGCTTCATATGAATTTTTGGGAAACAGACCTCAAATTGTTAAAATATGCGAAATTAAGACCAGCTTATAAGTAAGAAAAGCTAGTATTTTTGGCTTTGAATTAGGTGGTTATTAAGCTTAAAAGCTATCACAGATTGTCTAACTGAACATAGCAACACAATGAGACATTAACAGTGGAAATATTAACATGCTATACATATAGAAAGGGATTGTATAAATGGATAATACACAAGTTGCAAAAGAGCTAGGTTTGTACTGCATGTTAAACACAGAAGTAGGAGCTGTTCTAGCTGTAACTCGTCGTGGCCCTGAATCGAGTTCCCAATTTTATCACTCTACTGATGAAAATTGTGTTGTTTCAGTATTACAACTCTTAAAATCTTTGAGAACCTCTCTGTTCAATCCTCAACAAGATGGCAAAGAATCGATCCATCGGTTGTATCTATCTCCATTTCTTGGTGTAATACAAAGTGATGATTTCCCAGCTACTGCAACCACTATGGCCCTTCAATCCGTCCTGAAAAGACTCCTCTTGGGATATTTGATGAAAGGACAATCCGGGCAAAAGATGTGATAAATTCAACTATGACAGCGATTACAGGTTGCTGTTTGGAGAGAACAAACTCGGATTTTACAGGCATGACTGCTATTATGAGAGGTTGGGCTTCAGTTTTGCTCACTGATAATGCATCCTGCACCATTCAGTTTAGCAGAGGCCATTTGCTTTAACGCAGCATGAGGTACATAATGCAATCAGACACTGAGGACAACAATTTGGACTCTGGGTAAGGAATCCGTTCCGCTGTTTATATCCTTCATTTATTGTGCTCTTTACTGAATGTAGTGGAAGTTATGGAGAGAGGACAGATATCTTAAACTGCAGATGAAAATGTTCAGTTCTTTTGCATTGGTTTTGATCAATTAAGCAATGGAATTGAGTGGAGATAGCATATGCAAGAACCCAAAGTTTCTGAGAGTGATCCAGGATTATTGGCTGCGTCAGTTACCAATATGGTGTGTGCTCGAATTCCTCTGATTTTATCCATGCTTTTTAGTGCTGCCTTATGACTATATCACTTCCTTCGCAAGTAAAAACTCATAATCAATAAACCAATAATTCATTCTTATGGACTTCTACAGAAGTTTTTAACTCAATATTGCCTTCTCTTTTCAGGTCTATTCGTCTACAACTGGAAGCTTTTTTCTCGTTCGTGTTATTTAGAATTGCAAGTTCGGGAAGTTCCCTCCAACTCCAGGAAGTTGCAGTTGAAAGACACATAAATTTCTGCAGGCAACTGACGTTCATAATTGGAGTATATGTCAATTACGATTATGACAGCTTTTCGGAATGTGTTTTATGAGACAGGCAAGTTGCTTTGTAAGTATGCATTCTCCACCGCTTGTGACAAGTATACAGATAAAAGCTCTTGAAGGGCTAGTAGTCATTTTCACGACACTGCCATTCATAAGGAAAATGAACCGAGCCACACTGGACCGTACCCAGTTGAAATTTTTGGGTATGTCTACCATTCTTGGAAGAGAAGTATAAAGATGATGATGTCGAGACTTGGGTGGATTATGTAAGTGTGTGAAAGGTTCAAAAACGAAAGATATTGATTGCGGAAAATCATTTTAATCTCTAATACAAAAAGGGTTTAGCATACCTGAAAAATTTCTCAGTTGATTGTAGATCCACCGGATTCAAAAGCTTATGCTGTATTTTTTCTGTTACACGCCCAGATTAGACAACAACATGACGGGATTATCTCTGAGATCCTAAAAGAATTCACGGACATCTTCTAATTCACAGGAATGATTTTGGCCCTTCGAACTTACTTGGAGGCTTTCAGATTGCAAGGAGAATCCAGAAGATCCAGATAATTCTTGGAGCATTCTCAGAAATATTTTATGATCTGCAGTCTTTGGAAATTTTTGTTACTAAGGATGCAGCACCCCACGAAATGAAAAGAGATGGCGATTCCTTGGCCTTGCCCCATTCTCAGACTTAGTCCTTTGCTTATATCCTATGCTATTCACATATTATGCTCAACACTGATCTACACAATCCTCAAGAAGAAAATGACAAGAGGAGTTCATCAGAAGCTATAAAGAAATCAATGAAGGAAATGATCTCCCTCGAAAATATCTATCCAAGCTTTTCCATTCAATTTCAACCAGCACAATCGTTCTTCATGGTCAATCAAGCACTGGAGCACCTGGACAAATGAATCCAAATAGACGGATCCAACTGATAAACCGAGGCATGCTTATTCATTCTTCCATCTTACGTGATTTTAATAGTAGATTGGGACGAGAAATGTTTACTGCTATTGCTGGACCCTCAGTGGCAACAATTGCAGCAATATTGGAACATTCTGACGAAGAAGAAAACCTCCATGACTGCTTATAGCTACAATAGCTCAGTATGGACTTGAACACACTTGATGAAATTCTTTCCTCCTTCCGCAAATTCACGACATTACTAAATCCTTGTGCATCTGTAGAAGAAACCTTGTATGCTTTCGGCAACTATACCAAAAATGGCTACTTTGGCAGTTTTCAAAATTGCAAATACATTCAAGGATTCCATACGAGGAGGTTGGAGAACCATTATTGACTGCTTATAGAAGCTCAAAAAGGCTTAGGTTACTTCCTCAATCTGTTATTGAACCCGAAAATGCTTCAGATTCGGATTCTGACTTCCCAGCTCATGAAAGATCGGAACCAGGTTCCTATTCCCAGTCATGATCCTAAATTTGGAGGCAGACACCCGAATTCTGGCATAATGGGCCAGTTTCCAAGTTTCCTGTCACTGGAGAGTGTAAAAGATTCTCTAAATAATTGTGTTAGTGAATTTGAACAGAATCTTAAGATCATTCAACAATGTTGTATTATTAACATCTTCAGCACTAGTGTTAGTTTACCTGATGATTCATTGCTTAATCTCGGGCGCTGTCTTATATTTCTGCTGCGGGTAAATGCCAAAAGTTCTGCACTCCAATTGAGAATAAACTGTTGGGATCTAATCTGTGTTACACACTGATTCTCAACATTTTGGCCACATTATCACGATTACTTGCTGGAGGTCACACAAGTTCCTCTATTTTCACCTGTTCCGTTTACTGAGAAGGCCATTGTTGCCCAGATGAAGATGTGCCTCAAGTTTCTTTGCTTCGGGCCAATTCAACACAGTTGAGAAGCTCTTGTTAAAGTCCATTGTTTTTATTTGGACGAGATTTCTTGATACTGGTGAGTTCCTAGAGCAGTTGGTAAGCAAAATCATTGTGGAATATCCAGAGAAATTGCAAACACATCTGGTGTTATAAAAAAACAAGACACCATAATTGCTCTTATACCAATATAATAAGCAATATGAAGAATATTGGATCACACAACAACACAATATTTACGTGAAAGGATAGGACAATTTCATAAACGCAGAAACTAAAATTGTGTTTACAAGATTCGATACTCTCAATCTCAATTTAAACAATTCTCTTAAATTTCTAATGTATACAACAATTATCTAATTGTTATGTTAAAGCTATGAAGAGCCTACACCTCGTGGAGTATATATACGAGTCCAATTTTGGAGTTATGGATGAAATAGAGTACAAAAAACGCGTTAGAAACCAACTGGTAATAAAACTCTTCCCGACCTGTGGCGCTGGGGCACCAACAGCTGTTCGCCCGAACAGGCCTTGGGCACCATGGCGCCCTGAAGCCTTGCTGACTCCTTTCATGTTGTCGGCGTCCCAGCTCCGTCCGTGTATTTCCAAAACACTCTATCAATTTAAAGCCCTTTTCCCAATCAAGCTTCTAACCCATGATGAATTTTGATCTCTTATCAAACAGGATTTCTAAACCAACATTACCTAAGCTTCCTCCATGGATCAAACTTCCAAATTGCATGGAATTTGAATCACAAACATAACATCTAGGATGGAAGTCACTCCGGCATTTGTTTTCAGTTACTGGACGTCATCCAGAAACATATGACAAGGGGGTTGAGGCCCTAATTGGATTGATGTCGGATGAACCCACATTTCACCGACGAACTATTCCTACTGCATTGACTGTGTATTTGGTTTTGTATCACTCAGAAACAGCCCAATTGAAAAGAACATGAACATAATGGATGTGATGGCAAATTCGGCAAAATTGCTCGTCCAATGGCATTGATGTGGATATTCAGATCCTGGAAGTAATGCAAGTTTTATAAGCAACACAAGAAGCTATTCTGCATAAGAAAATTCAGTAAAGTCATAATCTCGTTACATTTTTTCAAAGATCAGGAGATCTTTAAAAGGACAACCTTAGCCCGGAGAGAAGAAGTAAGAAACCACGCTGTCGTGTCTCCACAGAAAAGCTTCATATAAGCCAAGGAACTCTTATTCACACCAAAACTGTATTAACTTGTTTTATATTGTGATATTTGCTATGGTCGATGATTTACTCGAAAATATGCCGGAGTACTCGAGAAGAGAAAACCCAGAGAGGGAAACAAGAAGCATTGAAGGAACTCTTTTTAAGATTTCAATGGAAGTTCTAGTATAAGTTTATCTGCATTTCCTTAAGCTGATATCAGAAAGTCCAAGCTTTAGGACGTTTTCGTTGGGAACACTGAGGATAATGGAGATGTGATGAATGCCAAATTGGGAGTATATGGTGAATATAAATTGCCAGGCGCAATCCCAGATCTGCTGAGAAAAATTGTTACCACCATGAAGATTGAGAAAATTTTGACACAGAGGAGAAGATGATTTATTGGAGACGACCTTCTATCAGATAGTGTATATCTCCAGCGCTAACGGAAGAACTTTTTCCAAAAGGCACTGGAGAGTAGTCCTTAGATACTATAAGTAGTTCTTTTTTATGATCTCTGTATCATGTTATTCTTCTTTCTTCAGCATGCAAGTGGTACACTTCTACAAATTCTTTCCATTTCCCGGGCCTCTTAAAGCTGAAACTCAATAATCTTTTCTTACTAGTGAAGAGAGTCAAGCCAAGAAGATGGCTTCAACAATTATACAATAACTTGTAAAATTTATGTAACGAATTCAGAGAAATACACAATGAAGATCATGATATATACAATAAACCAATATGCAAACTTCAGTATAAAGCTGGGAAAAGCAAATTATAAGACAACTTGTTGCTAATATTCCGATACCAATCAATCTTAATCTTGGTACATACACATGTATCTTGCATTGCAATTCCACCTTTTTTGGCTGAAATATTGAACTACACAAATTATTCCTGCAAAACTGTTCTAAACTTTCTTGACTCTGTAAATTACAGGAGAAAGTGGAACATCGAATTGAGAAATAAGTTAATTGTACATCATTGCAACCAAATATGGTCATCTTCTCATCTGAATTCAAGGTTGCTGATGATCGGCTACTTTCCAATGAAGTGAAGCTGTGTAGCAGGATGAAATACCAATACCCGCTCTTCCCTGTCATCTTGTAAGAGATGGAGTTTTACTTTAATGGCACCAGTTCAAAAGGCCAATGTACGAGAAATCACCATATCAAGGCCATCCAGTGCCAGAGGAAAACACCAGAAGCATGCCTTTCTGATTTAACAAGACCTATTTATACTTAACTGGAGAAAAATGATGAGCTCAAGACCCGTTACTCTTCAAATGCATGTGTACATATTTTCTCTAGCAGCAACGACCAGTCTTCGCCTAGTTGCTGAGGATTCAACTCCATGGCAACCCTAAAATCCTGCAAGGAAATGGTGCCGTGGGTTCTCTGTTCTTGAAAATCTAAAGGCCGACCACTAATTTGCATCTGCTGTTGATGACCTGGTCTGACACTATTAACAAGCTTTATATAAGCCTGGTGTTTGTGGATATTACTTTTTGTTAGATCATGCCCAGACCTAGCACCAACAAGTTCAATGCAAGACCTGATTAAATTTTTCATGTAACAATCCAAACCATGGTTCAGTATGTTGGAACAGTCTATTGAAACCCCTTCGAGACCCTGTGCGGCAGCAATCTGCTCCATTCTTTCCCTTAATGTTAGATTGTCTAACAAAGCACCATTGTTATAAGTGCTAAAATGTCTACTGCTACTTGAAAGAGGAAGAGCTTTGCGGCCCCCACCAATGCTGACTGGGCATAGAGGAATCCCAAGTGGAGCTCTAAGCAGTTTCTTTGCATTGACCTCTTTCCCTTCATCTCTTACAAGCAATTCAGTAGAGTCATTGTTATGTACAGAAACTGGACCATTTGATGATATCTTTATCGTATCATTCCCTTCTTGCCGCATGAGTTCTTGATGATGCTGCATTGGCCTCCCAATATCAAGTGGATTCAGGTTCCCATTATCCAAGATGACATTAAAATCACTCGACTGTGAAGCTGTCGAGTACTGAGATGCAAAACTTGTTTCATGATTTGGTCCAAGTGCACCACGACGTTCTCCAGTCCTCCGATCACGGGAACCAGTCCTGGCTTTTTTGGGTGAGACGGGTAAAATGTCACCTCCATACGCCGAACCTAGCAAACCAGAAGCCTGGGTCATGGTGGATTGGGGTTTATTTTGATGATAACCATCAGTTGAAATCTCCTTGATATTAATTTGTGTACCATGCTTCACAACATCATTGTAAGTTGCCTGTGGTGGGACTTTTGCACTACAAGCATTTTTCAGTATTGATCGAATAAACAGATTGTGCAGTGGAATATTCTCCCGCCCAAGAATTCTAAGACAAAGCTTATTGAACTCAACCTTACTCAACTTCAAACTGAAGAAGCTATTCAAGTAATGAAAATACTGCTTGGACATCTCCGGCCCAAGTTTCCTCACAATCTGAACTCTAAACTCAGTAAGATTGATCCGCGAATGATGATTTGGTGGTTGCATCTCTCTGGCTCTTTCAACACTCAAAATCCATGTAAAAGAAGCACTTTTAAAGACAACAATGATAGAGAACCTCAAATTAAATTAGTATTTTTCGGTTCCAATTCCAAAAACCCATCTTCCAAACAACATTTAATCCTTCTGATAACAACCCTAACGACGTCAAACCGAAACCCATCTCCAAAAACTCAATCCTTACACAAAATACTTGGCGCAGAGATCTCAAATTTTCAATTAAATCAACTCTCCCTCCAAAAACCCAATCCAAAAAACGTCCAAACTTTCAACACTATGCCCAAAACCACAACTAAAATGCCCAAACCCTTGCATTTAACTAAACTTCATAAACCCATTAAAGATACCTCCCTGTAACTCCAAGTAAGCCCGCCACAGTTCATGTATTTCCACAAAATTCCGCAGTAAACCAAATGCCAATTTTTCAATAAAAGTTTCAAGCTTGAATTCTCAACTTCAAGTTCAGATTTTCATTCACAGAATTCAAACTTGAATGAAGAAAATGGATCATAAAAGAACAGAAGTTTCAAACATGAAGAAAAATATCATTTCACAGAGGAGAAAATTATTGGGCTGACCTTATTGAAGCTCCCGATTCGATTCAGCCAAATAACAATCACAGAAACACTCAGCTATTATTTTCTTGAATTCTCGCTTGTTTCTTGAAACCCGTGTAGCTTCTTCAGTTTGCTCCTTTACCTTTCAAATTTTACTTGCATTTTTAAATTTCTTCTTTTTCCCTTCAATTTTATTTTCTGAATCAGAAAATTGAAGCCACTTTTCTTTGTTTTCTCTTACTGATCGCTCTAATTCGGTCTCCCCTCTTTCTGGGTTGTGTCTGATAACAAAAATACTGTTTTTGTATTATTTAGAGAGAAGGTACAATTTCTTAAGCACAATGTGTAACGTTGAATATTGTACAAAGTGACTAAATGTTTGTACATTGATTTGGTAGGACGAAGATTAGTTTGGAATTAGCAATTTCTATTCATGGAAGGTCTAAGTTATATCACGCGCTATTAAGATTGTGAATGCTACTCGCAATCTCATTGGAGAATAATAAGTGATGTGTTTGATCACTGATCTTAACTGGCAAACATATTAATTAAGGATTTCCTATTCTACTTCGGACAAATTATACTAACAAAAGTTTTGAGAGGGAAAATAATCTCTCAAAAATTATAGATTTTTGCTCAAAAAAGTGTGTAGCATCAATTGAATTCTTAAATTGTTCTTTCCATATGGTTAGGGGAGCATGTACCATTATCATTTTGTGATCGCATATGGGCCTTATTCACATTTTTTTGGTTAATCGCCCGTAACTCCCTTATGTGCACGTGGGTCAAACATGTCTTGCCTCGAGATTCGAATATTCACCAATTTATTCTCAACTGTTGTGATTATTACTGACCTATATAAACTGTTAGTATCTCATGTTAGAATCTATAAATATGTCATTACTTCGATTTGCCTTTCTCATCTTGCCGTCTCACTTTTCTCAAACAAATTTTCTAACTTTGATCTAATTAATCCCGCATCTTCGTCTAGCACTTTTCATGTCCTCCCATACTGATTCTCATAGTGCATCTATAGATTTCGATTCCAGGAGTTTCAATTTTCGGAGGTGATACTTCTAGTACATCTTCTTCTTTAGTAGAAATTTTATATTTTGATGTGCTTCCCTAAAGATATGTGATCCATTCGGCTATATACATTAACCTAGGGCTTTAAGGCCAAGCAAGAAACTTTCGATCTGAGGTTGGGACACAAAATGTGGCAAGTAAAACCTTTAATGCATCGGTTGATCCTAAGAAAAACACAAAGAATGTTTTTGAGAATTTAGGAGTCTCTAGCAATCATTTTGAACGGGACTTGGCCGACATTAGGACCCATTTCAACATCCCTAATGACAGAGCTTTTATGTTCTTGAAATGGCAAATTGCCCACCCACAAGCTGTACAACCATTTATAAGCATTCATTGGATATGGAACTTAGAGTCACTTTCCATCCCTCTTTTTGAGAGACTCAATGATCATTTCTTATCGCCAACATGCCTATCACTTATGCTGAGTTTGTGAACATCACTTTGCTGCTTGTCCTTTTTATTTAAATTTTTTATGCTCTAACGGTGATGATTCATTGTAGGTAATCCACGTTGTGTAGTTCGCAGTCACATTCTCGAAGAGCTTTGCGGCCTATTGACCCCTATTTTTCATTTGCCTTTCGAAACTCGAAAAGCTAGAATGTTGCTCCATCCCTTTAATTCCAACTTCTATAACTTTGATGTTCAAACTACCTTTGGTAAATTGATTCAATAGTTGTTTCGCTTTTTGATCATGAGCATTTAGTTGGCTATTTCTATCCTTCTATTTTTGTTCTAACCCCCCATTTTTCGTGTTTTAGTATGGGTAGACCGTGGATCCTCCTAAGCATCAGATAATATCTCGTCAGTGGATTTGGATTCTGGTGAACCCGTAGGGGCTAGTTCTATTATTGTTGAGAATTCGACTATCCAGCCTTTTCCTCCATGAGGGGGACTACAGTCTTCTGCTGTCAAGGTTTTGGTTTCAAGGTTATCATCTTTAGAAACTACATCTTCTACATCGCCCGTTCGTGTTGGGAAAAATGAACAAGCTGAACCAAATGTTCCTGGGTAGAATTTAGCTATAATATTTTCTTCCTTGAATTTGAGTCTTTATTGGTCCTCTCCGCCATGATGAGCTAGACGCAAGAAATTTGTCCTCATTTCCTTATTTCGTTGCTCGGATGGTCAGGTCATGCTACGCAAATTTTAATCCATCCCGGGAGAAATTGTCTAAGGATCTTACTCTCACACAAAGAGGAGAGATGATTGACACTCATTTATCTCGAGCTACGATATTATTTCAAGACCAACAACCAGAACATGAGCTTTGTAACTTCTAATTTAGCAGTTTGACCCGAAGAATACGATCTTTGGAGGAAGAATGTGACATGCTTCAGGCAAACCCATGTAACTGAGGGGGAGAAGCTAAAATATAAGGGTATGTGTCGAAGCACTGAGGACTATGCAAAGGCCAGAGCTATTATCCTTCCCGATATCAGGAGATTGGCCTTAGAGTTAACACAAACTCAATTGGATAACATAGACTACTCCGTGCAGAAGAATTGTGAAATTGACACACTAAATGAAGTGATTCAACCGGTTAAAATTGGTTACCTTCTTGTGGTAAAAGAAAATGCCCAGGCCCATGGTGAACTGGCTTTGTTCCATCAAAGGTTAGAAAGAGCAAGGCTAAGCTTTTTATTGTGGAGTCTGTAGTTGTTGAAATGAAGGCTTTTGAGGCCAACCTTATTAAAGAATCCATATAAGAAGGGAAAAATAGAGTTCTCACTATTACCAGGAAATTTCTTCATGAATGGAACATGGATTTTCTAGAGGTTCACGAAGAGGATGTTAGGGATACCTAGCCTACCAAAATTTCCCTATTAGACCGAGTTTTATTTGGTTTTTTTCCCCCTCTTTGTTGAGATTTACTAGCTTGAGAATTTTGATATTATTCCGCTGTACAAAGTTAATGCTAGGGCTGCATTAGCAGACATTTATGGCCATTGATTACCTTTTTAGCCATTTTATTTAATCTAGATGTGTGTATTTGGCTCCATTAGGTTTTCTTACTATTTGTTTTTTCATTTTACTTTGTGCATGGGCTTGTGTTACGTATTCATTTGCTTTGATTTTGTAATGTTATTGCCTTCCGTGTTTGTTAGTTCGGGCCGAGGGCTACACTTCGCATAATTTTTGGAATTACTAAGGAATGGATTTCAATCTTATTTCTCGTTTCCGAATAACGTTTGCCTTCAAATAATTTTGCTAGTTGTATCAACTTTGTCTTTAGTTATAACTTTCTTGGTTGACAGAATCTCACCTTGGAACTCAAAAATCTTGGCAGGATTAACCTTGCCAATAGTTAGAATATCACTGTGGGCAAAAGAGGCTCGCCTTTCAAACCCTCGTTTGCAAAATTGTTGCAGCTTTGTTTCAGGCCCATCTTTGGTGTTACAATGCTTCTCCCAGTATAAGTAAAACTATCTTTATTGGCAAATAGGTTTTTCAACCTACCTTTGATAGCATCGAATACCTTTTTTTTTTTTTGTCAGAGGATTTTCAAGCATGTTTCCTTCAACAACTAGGATAGTGTTAGCAAGCGAAGCCCTTAGGGACACTTTCCTTAAAGCGTCAAAATAGTATTCACGCGTGAGGGCTTGATCTCTTTTGACCACAACCACCACTTTCAAAGTTTCAAATTTGAGACATAGGTGAGGGGTAGATGTCACATCTTTGAGTTGTTTTAAGGAGGGCCTTCCAAGGATCCCTTGTATGAGGACCTACTATCCATGATTAATAAGTCCTTTTATCCATAGAATACAGTTGGTTCTTCACTTATTTTCACTGCTAATTAAATCCGTCCTCTTGGGATCAGAGCATTTCCAGTGAAACCATAAAGTGGTTCTGACATCAGTACCTAAGGATGATCAATCTACATTTGGTTAAAAGCACTTCCAAATAATATATTGATATAACTGTCATTATCCACCAACTTGCGACCTCGGCCATTATGAGCTATTATAGCTCGCACTATCAGTAAATCAAAATGGAGATATATGACTTCCTACTCGTTATCGTTATTGAAAATTGTTAGAAGAAATGCAAATTGGGGATTACCAAGGATCCAAAAATTTCCTAATGTAGCCTTTTCGGCAGTTCGAACATAATTCTTCAGCGTATTCTATTTCTCTACTAACATAGGACCTCCAATGATTATATGGACCTCTCTTTACTTGAGGTCGAGAGTGCTGGTTACTTGTTAGTGCCCTAAAGAGTCTGTATGCTTTAGCCTACCTCCGAGTCCTCTTCATTTGGTACTTGGGTACGGGGGCTTTTGACTGTTAGATCCCTCATATACCCTGCCTTGTTGGATTCATAACTTCGCCATCCTTATGACCTCATAGCATTCATCTATATCATGGTCCCTACTACATTAAATTTTACAATATTTTACCTTACAATTATCAGGGGATGGATGTACTTCACTTGCCACATGAAAAGGGGCTGGATTTTTATTGTGGACATCCTGTAAAAGGAATTCTCCATACATAATCTATTTTATAAGGCGTCCATCACCTTTTTGTCGAAATCGTTTCACATGCGATCAATTATGTGCTGAAATGTGCGAAGTAACTCTTCAGGAACTTTCCTTCCTCATGTCGCATGTCACTAAGCCTCATGGCTATGGCTTGTCCTATTCGACTTTCTACGAATGCCCTTTATAAGGCTTGCTTTAGCTACGGCCAGCTACAGATTGAACCAAATGGCAATTTATTATACCACCGCTTGGCTGATCCATCTAAAGTGAGATGGAAACCTTAACATGTAATGGCAAGACTTGCCTTCCTTAATTGTATTTGTGTCTGTATTTATACAAATGGTACATCGGATCTCCCTTGTTGCTGTATTTGTCTATGATTGGATGGGTGAACTTTTCTAGGATTAGCTCATCCTTGATTTTCCTAGAGAATGGGAGGTGTTCATCATCGCCATCCTGCTCATACAGCTAGTAGGCCATTCTTCATATTCATCATTTTAAGTAGTATTGCAGGAGGTGTTGAAGAAGCTTTTGACTTGTCAACCATCACGTAAGCTATTCCTTGGATCCTGAAAGGTGACTTCTTTGAAAACCTCTCCTTAGCAGGCTTATTCTTGAGATGCCACTTGAGCGGCCTTTTTGGTGTGCTATCACAAGTTTTCAATTCCTACACACTGGTGTTTTCATTGAAAGCACTATTGGCAAGATTCATTTAATTCTTTTCCAATCTCCCTGGTATACTTGTTTTCAGTAATTTCTAGTTTCGCCCAAAGAGAAACATTATCTATCATCAGCACCTTCAAACTTTCTGCCATCTCTTGGATAGTTTTTGCAGTAGATTTTTTCTGTAAGCAACAACACTATGTTGGTAAAATGTGAGCTTACGCTTCTATTGATGTTTCGTCTATTTCTTAGGATTGATAACACTATTTGGTGGACAATCACTGTCCTCTCCGATTTTTACCTCTGATGCCTTTACCTTCTCCAGTTTCTCTTCAACTGGACTCATGATCCAAAATTTTTAAAGAATTCGGACTTTTTTCAGATGTGATCAGATTTCGTGGTTCACTTTGCTCAAGTTTTCCAAAGATGATGCTAATTTGTTGATGATACAAATTGAACTAAAGGAATTTATTGATGAAAAACAATTACAATCGAAGATCAATGTAAGTAATATCAACAAATCCTCACCTAGCTATGATTTTCACCTCATAAATTCACTAGTCTAGATACTTCAACTAGAACAAGAGAAGAAATACCTATTCAAGAGGGAGATAATTTAATTGTATGTCTTTTTTCAAATGTAAGTGATGTATTTATAGATTTCTTTCAAGTGTCGGGATAATTGTCATTTTTGGAAAATGACAGGTGGCAGACCCTTATTGGATATCTTGTATCTTATTCAATTAAGAATCACTCTTTATTCATTTTGCACATATGCTTCTAGTTGACAGCCTGTAGCCAACCTAGATATGGGGAATGGTTCGCGACCTTTTTGCAAGCCTTCTTCTTTTTTGTTTTCTTCACATTATTTTATGCTTCGTCAACATTCTACTTATGCTTGCGGATTGCACTTAGGAGGTTAACACATGTTATATAAGTGTGGTAAAAGTTTGGGAGTGGATGTGATTAAAGGTGTGAAAAAAGAATGAAAGTAAACTAGACAGAAACAAAACTCAAGAATAGATTCTGTCCAATCTACCAGTTTCCATAGTATCAAACTTTAAGCATTCACTAATCACCTCTAAAGCTTGAAAAATTGATTTTAATGAGTGTTAGGTCATTAGTGATACAATTAGATTATGTTTACATTTACTGGAATAGAAAAACAGTGGGACTTATGGTGTTATTTCGGAATGCAGTTAGTAACTTGAAGTTCTAATGTTATCAAGATTACTTTCGACATTAAAGTCCGTAGTACAAGATTGTACGTGTGTTAAGCTTATCAATTCGAGGACCGTGTTTGATATTAGATAATAATACAGATTATATATGACTTTTAAGTAAAATGATACTTGACCTACACCTAGCAGAAAACACAAACGCAAAGGAGAAAGGTAAGTAAAAAATTATTTACAACGAAGATATAAAAACATAGTATTGGTTGAAATATTCTCTATTGATCATTGTCGCAACTTTTATATTACTTTGATTATGAACTTATTGTATATCTTTTGTTTTATATGACATGATGATGGTTCACTCGAGTGTGTCGATATCATATTGAGCATTTGATTATTGAATATTAATATCGATATTGGATAGAGCTCAATCTGGTGCATAGTAGGTGGGTCAAAGGTCCGATGAGTGAAAATATTTCAAATGAAATTATCTCAAGCTTACATTGATTAATATTTAAATATGATGCATTTCACGTATGATATTTTCAAACGAAAAGGAATGGACACATATTCATATTCACGGCATGCATGATTTTTACTTATTGGGCGCTTATGTAGTTTTGTCATTGTAGATGAGTTTGGTGAACTCAAAGGTCCATAGATGATATGGCTAGCTGTTAAAGCACTTACAAGATTTTGAGGGTCGATGTATATGGATGATGACCCGCAGGGTTTTTTTTTGTGGACTGTTGTTTTGGTCTTACAATCTTTTGTATTATATTTTTTTGAATCCTATATTGTTTATATTAGTAAATACTTCTGTAGTCTTAATTAATATAAATATGGTCATATAACTCTTTTATCTTGATATGCTACATGAAGGTTACATGTGATAACGTGTCTAATGACATAATGCTATGTGACATTCTATCAAACTTTGTACAAAATCCCTGTACATACAACAAAGTCCTTTCATTTGTGACCTATTAATAAGAATCTCATCATGTGCGTATCACTATCCCGATTCTGAGACAATTATGAAGGACCTCGAGCGGAGACTTGGAAATCCAATAATATCCTACCTAGTATACTTTTTGGAAAATTTTGATCTGTACACTTTCTACTCTTTCGTATAATACCTAGTTTATATTTTATTGGGTTAAATTGAAGTTTTCAGTGTGAGACATATTGCTTACTCTCATAACAACTTTTCAATCTTAATAATTTGGTTTTCTTCGTATTTTTTATTCATCTTTAATTATTTCTACGTACATCCTTGTATTTTTGTTATTGTTGTTATTCTTTATGTTAAGTAGTAAGAAGTGAATCTAGAAATTAACCTAGATTTCCTACAATCTATATTTAAGTGAATGTTAAATTTAGAGGATTTCTAGGATGAATCTATAAATTTGTGTAGATTTCAAAAATATCTATATGTGATAACTGTAATTTTACACTTATTTAGATCATCAAAAGTGGATGTTTAGGAGCATTTTTTATTTGTACATTGATTGTTTTAGGAGAAACTCGATGTTTTATAGGAAAAATGAGAAAAAAAGTAGATGAAAATGACTTAAATCAAGCAAATTATGGAAGATGGAACCCAAGCTTTAAGATTTGGAAGATGAAGGACTTCCAACACAATTAGGAAAGGACCTATGATGCATGGATAAGATAATACAGAGACTGCAAGGAAAACAACTTGCAATTCCTACATTTGCATAAATAATACCATGAAAATAATACCATGAGATGCTGCTATTATACATGTGCATAACTACTATTATACATGTGTGATTCATGATGTTACTGAGCAACAAATATTTTATTCCTTTTTCCAAGTTGGACTCTTCTTGGAAAGCAATCGAAACAAGATTTTAGCCTACTATGGAGGTAAATTTATTAATCTTCATCTTGAAAGATGGAGAAGAGAGCTACAAAGAGAAAAAAAATACATAATACATAATACTGTTAAGATTCAGTGCTCGAGATTGAAGATTTCAAGTAAGAAGATAGGGATTTCTTGGAAGCTCTATTGAATGAATTCAAAATAAACGAAAATTCATCTTTAGCATTCTCTTTGTAAATTGATATTTGGTTTATGAATACTCAATTTAATACGTGTTTTTGTATTATTAACAAGATAGGTTAAGCACTTTATGTCTAGGGTGATGATGTAAATCATTAATGATGTGTTTAATTCAAAGACACATTTTAATTCTCAATTTGTGTTTGTTTGATTTATTTGAATGCTTAAGTTAATGTTTGAATGAATAATCAACCTTTAAGCATATTTTTGGCTAATTTTATTTTTGGGAGGTTCAAAGTAGTTGTTGTTTATTGCATCCGATGGGTGATGTAGCAGAAATGTGTCTTGGACCACCTTCTCGATCACATCTATCCGAAAACAACTATCTGACTCAATAGGGAATTTCATGGCCTTAAAGACATTGAAAGAAATATGCTCTTCACAAAATCCCAGAATAAGTTGACCATTTTGAAGATCAATAAGAGCTCTCCTTATGGCTAAGAATGGTCGACCCAATATAAGTGGCACATCTTTATCTTCCTCCATGTCCAGAATAAGGAAATCTGTTGGAAAGATGAATTTCTCCACTTTAATCAGCACATCCTCTATAGTTCTTCTTGGATAGGTAAGGGATCAATTAGCCAGTTGAAGAGTCACCGTTGTTGCTTTAGCTTTTCCCAAATTGAGTTTCATAAAATTAGAAAGTGACATCAAATTAATACTCGCACGTAGGTCACATAAAGCTTTATCAAAATGACAATGCCCAATAGTGCAAAGTACAGTAAAACTCCCTGGGTCTTTAAGTTTTGGAGTAGCTTTTTCTAGATTCTAGCACTGCACTCCTCAGTTAACATTATAGTCTCATGCTCCTCTAGCTTGTGTTTGGTAGATAGAATGTCCTTCAAAAACTTGGCGTAGCTAGGTATTTGAATGAGTGCATCAGCGAACAGAATGTTGATGAGTAATTTCTTGAAGACCTTTAGGAATTTCTTGTACTGTTGATCCAACTTGTACTTTTTCAATCTCTGGGAAAATGGAATAGGAGGATCGTAAGGATTGAAAGGATTGTTCTCCTTAACCTTTGGTGTTTCTGAACTCTCATTAGTAGATGCTTCAGGTGTCTGTTCAGACTGTTCCACTTACTCCTCACCCGAAGAAAAGGTATTTTCTTCTTACTCGCAGTAGGACTCTTGACATGAATTTCCAGCAGTTGTACCCCACTTCTGGTTGTTATTGCTTTAGCATGTTCCTTGGGGTTGATCTCTGTATTGCTGGGTAACGAACCTGGGACTCTGCCATTCAAAGGTGGCAATGTCCCATTTGAGGCTCCAGTTTTTTAATAGCAGCACTCTGATCTTAGAGAGTTGTTTCAGTTTTTCTCTTAAACTGGTTGTTAGATTTCATGTACTAATTTGTTTTTTCCATGAATTTACCGAACATTTCTTCCAACTGAAACTTCTTCTTCGGCTGCTGAAACTGACCCCGTGACATATTCTGATTTTGACCACGCCAAGAGAAGTTAGGGTGCTTCCTCCACCCTGGGTTATAGGTTTCTGAATGTGGATTAATTTGTTGATGTTGTCCCCATTGTAAGAAGTCCATTTGTTCCATACCTTGAGCTAAAATTGGATAGCCTGCAGTATTGTGATTTGCTCCACACTCCTCATAGCTCGATTTTTTAGCTTGTGCAACGTTATCTGTCTGTGATATGCTCTCTACCTTATGGAATAATGAGTCTATTTTCGTGGTCAAGGCTGAGTAAGCATCCACCTCATATACACTTGGCACCTTCATTTGAACTACTCATTCAGAAGCTCACATTGCTAAAGTAGTCGCGACTGTGCCGAATAGTTTCAATACGTCATCAATGGTTCTTGTTGATAATGAACCATTATAATGAACCATTTGACGAAGAATCCACCATACTTTTGAATGATGGAAGTAATCCCGCATAAAAATATTGGACTTGGAGTCCTTTGCTAATACCGTGATGAGGACACTTCCTTAGCATGTTCTTGAACCAATTCCAAGCTTCATCAAAAGATTTTGATTCATTTTGGCGGAAGATAGACATGTCTGCTTCAGTTTCGCTATCTTGACCGGTGGGAAGAATTTTGTACAGAATTTTTGAGCTAGATCGTTACATGTACTGATGCTGGCAATAGGTTGAGAATCTTACCACTCTAGTGCTTCATCACATAGCGTGTGTGGGAACAACCTTAATCTGATAGCGTCATTTGAGATACCCTGATATTAAAAGTGTTGACATATCTCCAAGAATCGAGAGACGTGTGTATGTGGGTTTTCTTCAGCTCTGCCATAAAACTGGTGTCCATTCTGGAATAGATGTATGGCATTAGTCTTCAATTGGAAGTTAGACTGCCCAAACAGAGGGTAGACGATACTTGATTGACTCTAAATGATTTGCGGTGTCATAAAATCTCCAACCATCATGTTTTCCTTATCAACAATTCTTCTTCATTGACTTGAACCACTTGTTCATTTTGAGCGTTAGCCATTTGCTGTACTACTCTTACTTCTTTTTACCTACTATAGAAGGTGCGTTCGATTTTTGGATCAACTTGAATCAAGTCACACTCAAGCGACCTTCGCATATGAGACCTGAAATAAGATCAAATGCAGTACTTAGATAAACTAATAAAAAAAAACTAAAACTAAAACGAAATAAATAAAATAAAAAATAAATAAAGTTCGAATTAGTGTCAAGATAAATAAAATTAAACTAAATTCAATCCCCGGCAAATGTGCCAAAAACTTATTAAGCGAAAATATATTTCGAATTAAAATCACCACAAGTGTACAGTTCATTAATAAGTAATAAAGTAGAATTTTTGAGTTCGAGTATCGTCCCACAAAGATTGATTAGTTTAATTCCTATTACCTTGACCTTAATCGAAACTAGAATAAAATGACGTGTTTATTTTGATCAAGTTATAACTAAAATAATACTAAGCATGCAATTATAAATGATTTAACTAAATTAAATGCAAACGACATCAAATGTAGGTTGGAGTGTTTGAATTATGATGAATGTACTAGGATCACGAATCCTTATGTAATAATTCATTTTAAACTTAGTTCTACAATATGACAACACGATGAAATATTGATGAATCAATGTTCCTAAATTATTTAACACTCTCTCAAGTAATGTCAAACATATTCTCATATATGACTCGACTATATCTCTATGACGGATACGGACATACAAGAATGCATTCGTTTTTATGAACACTTGAAGATTCACACAAGACATAGCGCTATATTTCTATCCCCCATCAGACCCTATGACAATTTATATATGTCGAATATATTCCCATTCTTTCGAATATATGAAATAAGCCACCACACTCACACAATTGCGTGCACAATAATTATGGAGAAAATAAGATCATATAAATCATTCAAATATCCAAAACATATTTTTATTGTTAAAACTAAAAAATAAAAATCATGTTACATCGCCCAATATGATTCTTAAAATTTATTCTCGTGTTCTTGGCTTCGATCTTCGTGTTATTCGTTTGTTCTCTGCTCCAAAAACTCTTCAAAATATATTGTAATGTGTGTGTTTCACTTTTGGACGGCCCTAGGGTTTTAAAGGACGCCCCAAGATTCGTTTCCACAAGAGTTGGGACCAAATTAGGAAACTAGAAATTTTTTCTCGATTTGACGTGAGCAGGCGCCTAGGCATAAAAATTGGTTCCTGTTAATTCGATTGGGGGTTGGGTGGCCGCCCAACAAATATAACTGGGCAACTGCCCAGTTATAAAATTTTATTAAATTTTCATTTAAGTCTTTTTCTTCGTTCTTTATTCCATCTTGGTCCTCCACATCAAATTGCTTCAATTTAGTGCTTCAACTTTTACTCAAATACATATTAGTCTCCAAAATTCCACCAATTGGCCAATTTATCATTCTTTCTTTTCCAATTGCTTATAANATAAGATAAAATTAACCTAAATTAAATAAAATACAATAATAAAATGAAACAAAAACTTGATAATATGGCCCCGAAAAAGTGCACAAAAATGCACTTATCACTTATAATTGGTAATAAACATAAATCTGTAGACATTAGAGATAATTGCCCGTGTTTTGCGCAATCCATTTTAATGATCTAGCAAATAATGCATTTTTAAATATTCAGATTTGAGATAGGGATATTTTGGCTCGGATATAGAAATAGGTTTAATTCTACTCAAAAGATATTGTACATATGATTATTGATTGTCAATGTGAGCATAAAATATATTAAAAAGATAGAAGTTGAGAATTATGATGGATACTAACGGTGAAGTCGAACCTAGCAAACTCTTCTAGATTAATCTCTTTTCTCTTAATTTTCCTTTGCATTTAGATGGTTAGTAGTAATATAATTACTTAGAATCATAACTATTCAAGTTCAACTCCTAATTGTCTGTTTATTCATTTAAGCTCGAAGTTGGGTTTTTTCGTTGATACCCAACAAGTCCGAGCCATATGCCGTTTGTATGTATCGGTAAATGTTTAATTTCATAAGCTTTGGTCTAGGATTGAAATAGGTGATTAATACCACGAGATGGGATCCAAAATTAGGAGCTAAACCCAATCACTTGTGATGGCCCATTTGTTGTTACCCAAATTCTTTCCTAAACCTATATATGGCCTGTATTATTTGCTTGTCAAAATCGTGGCACACGTTAGTTGCTATAGACATAAAAAGAAGCAGCCATTTTCTTGTTCATTTGTGAGCTTTTGCTTGATGTCTTCCTTCCTTCTCATTATTTGTGAGTTGTAGCCATTGTCATATTCCTTTGTGGGATGATCTTTTGTGGAATTGAGTCCTTTGTCAGCTAGGAAACAAGAGGCAACATAAGTAATTTGGTTTTGAGTTTCAACTACTGGAGTAACCTCGTGGTTGATCAAATTGAGCCTGCTTTGCATCATTATTGAAGATCATTTGGGACATTTTGATCGATAATTCGTATCAGAGTGAACCTTTGTACAAAGCAGCAGAAAACATATCGAAAATAGTTGAAATTCATGAACCTGTAACTACCATACCATTTTTCGGCCAATCTAGAAGTCAGGTGGAAAAACGGAGACCATATTTTGACTCTAGACGACGAGGTACATCTTCATGATCGATGTATAAAGGCAAAAAGATGGTGGCGTGTGACGGCCATGCACAACAATGGTTTCATAGGCTTCAGCCTAGGATTGAAACATGTGATTAATACCACACGATGCGACCTAAAATTATAAGCTAAACCCAATCACTTGTGATAGCCCATTAGTACTTTGTTTGGCCCATTTGTTGTTACCCTAATTCTTGCCCTAAACCTATATATGGGCTGCCCATTGTTTATCAAAATCGTGGCACACGTTAGTTGCAATAGAGAGAAAAATATGTAGTTGTTTTCTTGTTCTTTGTAAGCTTTTGCTTGGTGTCTTCCTTCCTTCTCCTTCTTTGTGAGTTGTAGTTATTCTCACCTTCGTTTATGGAGTAAAGTCATACAAGAGGTAAAACAAGTGTTTTAGGTTTGAGTTTCACTTGTTGGAGTAACGAGCACCAACTAGTTTAACTCCTTGTTTTGCACCGTTATTAAAGATCATTTTTGACATGTTTTGATCTATAGAAGTGATCAAATTTGTGCTAGAATCTAAACTATTATGAGGATGATACATTTTACTCACTTTAACTACTACTTGTCAACATATTCGTCACTTGCAGAATTTCAAATGAACGAGTTTTTAAAACCGTTGTCGAGAATTTTAGATATTTAGTTTGAATTTCATTAATTAATAATTAAAATCGATTTTTTTTCTTAATTTTTGGCTACTTTTGATCTAATCTTGTGCTACTCTAAATTATTCTTTTTGATATTTTTCATGTGCTTGCATATCGAAAAATACTAAATTTTGAAAGATCTTGACCTCTTATCATTTGAGTAAGAGATCGAAAAGATTTTTAGACAACAAAGAAAGGAATAGAGAGAAGCAACG
>CAIGRP010018482.1:0-19122 GCA_903798385.1 Fraxinus cuspidata
AGGAGCTTACTTTGAATGAAGTTCTTCATGTGCCCGATATTCGAAAGAATTTGGTATCCAGTTCTTTGTTAAGCAAGAACGGGTTTAAGTTAGTATTTATTTCGGACAAATTTGTAATTACAAAGAATGATATGTTTGTAGGAAATGACTACCTGAATGAGGGGCTCTTTAAGTTGAATGTAATAACTGTTGTACCTCCTATCGTAAAAAAAAATTAAATCTTCATCTTATTTGTTTGAGTCATTCAATATTTGGCATTAATGATTATAACATGTAAATTATAATACTTTTCATAGATTAATCAAATTGATTTATTATCAAATTGCAATTTAGATCATAATCACAAATACAATATATGTGTAGAAGCCAAAATAACTCGTTTACCCTTTCGTTCCGTTGAAAGAAGTACTGAACCTCTAAATTTAATTTATACCGATATATAAAATTTAACATTTGTTCAAACTAGAGGCGGTAAAAATACTTTATCACTTTTATCGATGATTACACTCAATATTGCTATGTGTATTTATTCAAAAGCAAAGACGAAGCAATTGAAGTGTTTAAACACTATAAGTTAGAGGTTGAAAATCAACTTAGCAAAAAGATTAAGGCAATAAGAAGTGATAGAGGCGGTGAATATGATTCTCCATTTGAACAATTCTGTTCAGAACATGGAATTTGAACAATTCTGTTCGAAATATGGAATTATTTATCAAACCATCGTACCTTGTTCTCTTTATTTAATGGTATTGCTGAACGCAAGAATCGAATATTCAAGGAAATCATGAATGCTACGTTGATAAGTTTTGGATTACTGCAAAATTAGTGGAGGAAGCTTTGTTTTCTGCAAATTATATTCTCAATAAATTACCATATCGAAAAACGTATAAGATACCTAATGAATTGTGGAAATGTCACAAACCTAACTATAAATACTTAAAAGTATGGGGATGTTTGGCTAAGGTAGCGGTTCATAAATTTAAAAAGGTTAAAATAGGATCTAAAACCATTGACTGTATATTTATTGGTTATGCCTACCATAGTAGTGCTTACGAATTTATTGTACATAAGTATGAATGCTCGACGTGCATGTTATTACGATTATTGAATCGAAGGATGCTACATTTTTCGAAAATATTTTTCCTTATAACCTGCAAAGTAAATCAAATTCGCTGAAATACCTCGTGAAAATGAAGAGTTTGTAGATTCAAGAATCTATAAATAAAGAAGAACCTAGACACAGTAAGAAGTCTAGGACAACAATCTCTTTTGAGCCTGGTTTTCTAACATATTTGTTAGAAAATAAACATTAAAATGATAAAGAAACTATGTCATCGACTGAAGCTTCATATTGGAAAGAAATTGTTCATGGTAAAATTGAATCCATACCACAAATTTATACATGGGAAGTCATTGTAGTATAAATAGATTTTCAAAAAGAAAATGAAGGCAGATGGATCAATTGACAAAAATAAACGTAGACTTGTCACTAAAGACTACAAGTAAAAGGAAGGTCTTGATTATTTTGATACATATTCACCTGTAATGAGAATTGCTTCCATACATGTGCTTATTGCAATAGCAATATTGAATGATTTGGATATATATCAAATGGATGTAAAAACAACTTTTTTGAATGGTGAATTAGATGTAGAAATTTATATAGAGAAACCTGAAGGATTCGTGGCCTCAGAAAAACGGTGTGTCGACTTGTTAAGTTACTTCATGGATTAAAGCAAGCTCCTAAAAAATAGCATGAAAGATCTAATACGATAATGACATGAAATGATTTCAAAATTAATGAATGTGACAAATGTGTGTATGTCAAGAGCACTCAAAAAGGATATGTCATGGTATGTGTATACGTAGATGACATGCTGATTATGGGTAACAATTATATCATAATTCAAACTACTAAAAGAATGTTAACAAGTAAGTTTGAAATGAAAGACTTGGGGGGGTCACCGATATTATATTATGAATTAAAATTTCTAGAACATCCGATGGTCTAATATTATCCCAATCACACCACATCGAGAAAATTCTTGATAAGTTTAAGAAATATGATAACATTCCTATGAAAGCACTAATGGATGCCAATATGTATCTCGTTTCTAAAACTGGTGATAGAAGTATCAATTGGAATATTTTCGTATTATTGGCAGTTTAATGTATATTATGAATTGCATTCAACTTGCTACTGCTTATTCTATTAGTAGGCTAAGTCAATATAAGAGTAATCCAAACACTGAGCGCTTGAGAGTAATTGTTAGAGTTTTACGGTACTTAAAACATACCAAAAATTTCGGATTGCACTATTCTAGATATCCAATAGTACTTGAAGGATAATGCGATGCAAATTAGATATCAGATACTAAAGACACCAAGTCGACAAGTGGATATGTCTTTACACTTGGAGGAATTGCGGTATCATGGAAATCTTCAAAACAGACATGTATAGCTAGATCAACGATGGAATCTGAATTCATTACGTTAGATAAAATTGGAGAAGAAGTCGAATGGCTACGAAATTTTCTAGAAGATATTCCACGTTCGATAAAATATGTACCTGCTATATTTATCCATTGCATTAATCAATCAGCAATTAGAAAGGCACAAAATGATATGTATAATGGTAAATCTCGACATATATATAGTAAACATAATAACGTTAGACAATTGCTCTCTATTAGTATTATCTCCATGGATTATGTAAAATTAAAAGAGAATATTGCGGATCTGCTAACTAAAGATTTGACGAGAGAGAAAGTTAAAAATTCATCGAAAGGGATGGGGTTAAAATCGATAAAATAATCGAGAGTTTCCATGATAGCAACCCAACCTAGTTGACTGAGATCTCAACATCCAGGTTCAATGGGACAACCGAACTAAGAAAAACTCAATACGCACTGGAGATATTTTTTTTACTCCTACCTAATCCTTTGATGAGCCAATACCTAATTGTTGCGAAATAAGTTAAATTACGCTTTTAATGATTTCTATATCTTAATTTGTTTAAACGGTGTATAGCAGAATGCTCTTTATGAAGATCACCTATGTAGGTGATAAGGGACCGCTTCTAAGAAAGTTAAGTGAAAATAAATTATCTAAAAACACTCATGTACTAACACAAATGTGATAACCAATTGTGTTCGAAGAAACTGTATGACTTCTATTGTCTAGGTTTACACGAATGGTTGACTATTTAAGGCATATTGCTACTGATTGGCCAAGTAAATCCGATAAATTTTATTAGGGAAAGTTCAGAGTTTTTTACTACTTATCCCGATACAATTTTCTTCATATATACTTCGAAAACATATAAGATGTTATTGTTGGGAATGGCCAACATATTTCATTCACGTGGGATATTGTTGAAAATTGTTTGTTATTAGTGAAATGGGCCAACTTTGAGCCCTAATTTTAACGGGATCAAACATATTTATGTTCTACTCTGCGAGATGAATAACGTGATAAATTTATTTATCAAAAATTATTTAGAATTGAATAAAATATTTGATGTCAAAGTAACTCAATTGGAATTATACTAGTGAAGAATTTGATTTATTGAAAATTGACAAACATATATCTCTCATAGGAAAGTTATGAAACTTTGGTGTGGTTTATATAGTGGAAGATTGGGAATTTATTTTGGGCATCGAAGGGTACTAATAGTTTTTGAAATGGGAGAAACTTATATCCTAATGGATTCTTTCCAAAAACCCACTCGCATGCCCGTGAGCCGTCAATGCCACCGTCTTTCATCCTGTTGGTCGGCTAGGCTCGACACGAGTACGAACACGTACCTGTGTCCAAGTTCGGTTCGATTCATGTTCGAGGTGGTACTATATTAATTTTTTAGACAACATTATTTAAATTTTTTAGGCTAAAATATAAATAATCAAATTCTTGGGTACTTAATAAAATTAATTTTGGTTGGCTTATTTTTGGGTAATTTTTTGGTCTGGATTGTCTGTTAATTGACGTAATAGACGTCTATTAATTGACGCAACAGACGCGATGTTTCATACTGAACATCGATGTCTGTTTGAGCTTGGAGGTTGTTTGAACAATGATGATTGTTCTGAAAAGGCTTGGAAGATGTTTAAATGGCCACGAATGAGTCTATAAATAGCCTGCCCTGCTGCTAGAAAAAGTTAATCCATTTTCATTGCAAACTTTCTCGACTTTTCATCTTATTTTCTTTCTCTCGTTCTGATACTATTCTCGAAATGACAAACGCTTCATTGAGTTCGTTGGAATTCCTGTAGATAGTTATGCTATTTTTGTAGGAGACAAAATTCGTTCTATCCTGAGAAACGACTACTGAACACATTTATAATCAGTGAAGGCAGTAAAATCATTTTAAGGAAATATCGTGAAGTTTGTGGGTTCAAATTAACTTTCAGATCCTATTGATCATATTGTTACATTGTGCAAATTACATCAAGGTAATTCTGTTAGTGTTTGTGTATTCAGATTGTTCGAAGGAGGAATTTATACTCGAGAATCAACGGTAATCTCCTTTGCTTTGTACAAAATGGGGTAATCTTTCATTATGAACCTTTTGTACTTCTTTTTCTTCGATTTTTGCGAGTCTTACTTTGATCTTGCTCTAAGCTAGGCCTTGCAGGATGGATTCTTGTTTTCTTCGAAATGCAATGAACAAATTGAATGAAAGGTAAGAAGAAAAACTTATTGACGAAAAAGGATGAAACTTTAGGGTTTAGTCTCTTTCCACTGGTTTGGATCGTGTTTGGATAGCATCGTTTATGAGAAGTTAAGAAAATCGGTGTTTGTTAGTTCTTTGACACTTGTTTTGGGAGGTCGACTAGTGTAGTATAATTTGGGTCGTATCTCTCAACTTATCGAATCTGTGGTTTTTAGTCTTTTTCAAAATTTTCCAAATTTTAGCCTCTAAAATAATTATTTTACAAGATAAAAAATTAAATTATACATAAAAAAATTATAAATAAAAATACAATAAATAAAGAGTTACTTATAGCAAAAAAAATTACTTTATAATTAAAAAATCAATTATAAGATAAAAGTACACTGTTATGTATAACGAAATGATTATAAAGTAAAAAAATTATTAATAAGACAAAAATTTACCTATAAAGTCCTTGTCCGAGCTTCATTTTATCCAAAATACGTTTTCTTTCTCCTCTTTTTAATTTCACATTATTCAATAATTTAATATTACACAAAAACTCAAAGTTTTTCCTTCTTTTTTAATCATATATTCTTTTTAAAAAATCATTACTCCATAATACATTTCCCCAAAAACACATTTTCATAGAGCTCAAACAGGGGCATAATATAAAAAAGATATAAGTAAATAATTAGTTATAATTACAAAATTAAATGTAACTATAAAATTTACTTTTAAGTAAAAATTACTTAATAATTTAAAATTTTAATTATAAGTAAATATTCCAATTTTTAAGTTAAAATTAGCTTATATTTAAAAATTTAATTATAAGTAAAATACCACTCGTATAAAAAATTTCATACTAGGAATTTTAAATTGAAAATTTCACTAAGTAAAAGAATTTGGATATCACTTAAAGTATTTTAGTAAAAAGAGTTTAAAAGTACCTACTCATGGAGATTAGTTTCATAATTATATTCGTTTTTATTCAATAGAAAATGATTGACATGTAAGAGCTTATTCAAAGCAACAATAATTAATCCCAAAGTTAGTCCATATATAAAAGGAAATGAGTGAATAAACTATGTAAAACCATATTGAATTTTAAGGAGTGTCATACACATTTTTTTAAGACATCGCAAATTACCTACAAACTGAATCGTCTCTAATTAGCAACAAATTTGCGTTGCTATTTTCGTCGCTAATGTGAAATACAATTTTAAGAAAAATTAACTGATTGTCTTGTTAATATTTCCTTTCTTGAAAACAAATTATATTAAAGTTTTAACTTAAAAATAAAGAATGCTAAAGTTCACATTTTACTGTACAAGCTAATAAATAATGTACACCACATATCCATTCAATTCCTTAAAAAAATTTAAAGCTCTTCGTCTTCTGCAAATAGAGTTCGAAGGAAGAAATATATAACCTGCACATAAATTAAAAATTTCACCAATAAATTTCATAAAATCTAAGTTATAGCAAGAGGATTAAAGAAAATCACATTAACAAATAAAAATTACTGATTGCAAAAGAACTGAAATATTCAATGAAAAGTTTAATGACTCTGAATTTTAATATTCCTCGAACTTTCATTAGCAACAAGTTCATTAGCAACAACTTATTGTTTTTGTCCCAGTAGTTAGTCACGTCAAAGCAACATGGAAGAGCATTTGTACAAGTTGTAAGTACTAAAACCTAGTTAATTAATCAATTTGTCTCAATTATTCATTTCAGTCAAACTACGACAGTCTGTTCGAACTTTCTACAAATAGTTTTAAGCACAATTCAGATTAGGACAACTTAACGGATTTGTGTTTTACAAGATATGATCAATTGTGAATAAGGATGAATACTAGATATAATATGATAAACTTTTAAGGAAAACATCCACGGACTCTCATGCCAAGGGTAAAATAACCCATTAACAAAGATTTAAAAAATACTAACTCAGTGCCTATGGGATTAGGTAGTTCCGCAATAGTTTCGATTTAGTAATTTTGCAAAATTAACTAAAACAATCATAAGTAAATAAAGAACAACTCCATAATTTCTTATTCCTTTTAACTTTTGGAGGAGTAGAATCAAATTCTCATGTCTTGACTTTATCGCCACTCACTATTGTATACGGTCGCGGCCACTATTTGAATTAAGATTCACCGATCATAACTCATATCAAGTAACCTCGTCTTTGAGTAGGATTGTATCATACATGTACATGTGTGTTCTTTAAAATACAGTTGAAAAATACAGGTTTTGTTTTGAGATACTTCACTAGAATATCAGCCACTAATAGAAGATTGACAAAAACTTCAGAACTTACTGCTACAAGTTTGCTGAACATAGACAGATTTTTCTCAAAACCTCTTAACGTCCCTTAATGATTTTCTCAAAGTTTTGATTTCTTAAAGCAATCTTTCCTTCTTTTTAATTATTTGACGAATCAAATCAGTTCAAGAAGGTAAATAATATTTCTATATATGTTGTTGTATGGAAAGTGCATGTTGCATCGCATGGAAACCCTAAAAAAACGCAATTATGAAATTTGTTTATCTATAGTACCCAGTCTTGACTAACTAGCTTACCTTATTTTATATTGCATCAGTTGAACACGTTTTTGACATTTAAAAAGTTATTTTAATTTAAGCGAGTCAATAAATAAATAATAAATAAAAATATATATATATATAGTTTACTTACACAAGTTCTTGAATTGGATTTCACACTCAATTTGATTGTTGTGAATAATTTAGTTACAGCAAAACCTCGATCTAATCGTGCTGAGTTACCTGGCCAGCATGGTTCTTCAAGATCCTTGGGAATTTTTTTTTCCAGAATTGTCTCTTCTCGATGGTAATCTTTCGTACGCAACAGCAATTTTCTCGACAATATCTCTCTTAAATTTATTACCATGTTTTTGGTTTTCTTATGCCTTTAGAGTAAGCCACCCCTCAAAGTTAATCAGTGAAATACGCAAGACATGTGGCTCCACCCGTGTTTCATCTTGCTATAACTGAGATGATCAACTTCTTGGGTGGAGATGATCTGCCATTTGAATAGGGACAATATGAATATTTCCCAAACTTGCAACTTAGTTAGGACCTTGTACAATGACCCGAGCCATGGGCATGGACCACCTGGGCACGAGCTCGATGGATGTATCTAAATTAAGATGGTAGGACGTGTGGTCCCTACATTACACAGAAGTTATGCAAGGGTTTATATAGTCCATGTTTGATAGAGATTATTTGAGAAGAAATTTTGTGAAAAGTAATTTTTATGGAGATTTGTGGTTAAAAAGTGGAGAAAATTATAGGTTTACGTGCAAATTATTTTATTGAAAGAATGTGCGGTAAAAAATGAGTTTGAGTAAAAAATTAGAAAATTGAGGCCAAACAAGTGCCCAGTGGCTTCTTGCCAGAGTAGCTCCCTAATTATCCAATTGTGAACGCAATCTTGATAATCCCATGCTGCTCAAGTTCTTCGTGCAGTTTCGAGACAATGTGCCGACATGCTTTATTTATCTCAATGTGGTTGTCCCTAGCATAAAAGACACCATAAATGATCACCATGGTTGCAATCGGACGAAGCTATTATCAGAGAACACTGATGATATTTCAAACTTGCCATTGGTGATGTTGCTTGTACTCTCAAGGATTATACCATGTGAGAACCCATAAATTTGGGATGCCTTTGCCTCATTGATTATCAGTTGAAATAATTGCACTTCTATTGTTTGGTATTATACGTATTATTGATATTGGTTTCTTTAGTATATGGTTTGGATTGATGAGTTTTTCCATTCACTTGGACATCTTTGTTAAAATGCATTTATAAGCCTTGTTGGGTATAGATTTTTTGAATTCATTTTTTATCAAACTCAATTCTGATAACACATTCTCCCAAGAGAATAATTTGCAAGTAGATCCATAACTTTTTTCTATGTTTTAATCACGTATTCTTTAATAATATCATTTTTCTTCTGTTCTTAAAATAATTCGCATCAAATAGGCCTATAGTTTATTGACGAAAAATAAAAACAAAAATTATAGTAATGGCAGATTTGAATCTTATGAAAACGAGATAAAAGTTTAATAACTGTCTATATATACTACTATAAAGTGTGAATATAATAATCATTCTCAACCAACAAGAAAACCAACGTTTATAAAATATCAAAGCAACAACCGTGTGTTCCATTAATTAATTTTTGAGACAACAATCGAAGACATCCATTCACCTTTTTAAAAATATTAAAGATAAATCCCCACGTTTCAAAAATATCTCTAACTTCCCTTATTTCTATTTTTGAGTATAAGTAGAAATTGTTCATATCTAAGTTGCTCATGAAAACAATTCGCCAGGACAAGGATGAAGATGGACAATACCACCCAATTGCCATTTCAGTTTAATTATGTGATGAATAAAGCGAATAATCCAATTGCAATGGTATCAATACAAAAAGCAAGTTCATTATATACCATCGCAGTTGGATTATTCTCTTAAATTGAAAAAATAGTTTCACTCGTAAAGTGAAAGAATCAATAAATATATGCAATGCTAAGTTCGATGAAATAGATGGTAACGTTTACTAATTACTGTAACTTTGGGGGTGTTTTTCATAGCTTTACAAGGAGAGAGAGAAGATGTGATCGAATAGGGCTTGAGAATGGCTCTTGTTGAATCGATCGAGAGTTCAAGAGATGAGGATGACATTTCTTTTTTTCTTCAACAATAAATCAAAATAGAGGCAACAAAGCCACATTTTAGAAGTAAAGGAAGCAGAGAGAACTAGATCTGGATACCCTACTTATCCCTAGTGATTTGAGTGAGTAGAAATTGGATACCTCGAAATCCCTAACTCTTTGAAAATGTTGAAAAACACGTCTTTCCATTTTCTCTGCCTTATTTTTGGAGTAAATTTCCTTCCAAAGACCTTTCTTTTTCACAGGGATTTTCAGCTTCTTAAGATTTCATTTATGGCTATTCTACAGAATGGAAGCCACTATCCAGCTCGGATCTAGCTAGGTTCTTAGAAAAAAGGGGCTGCGGTGGGGTCAAAAGATGGTCCCTGCGATCATACCAAGAAGAATTGTGCTATTCCCCCAGATTCGTATAGAGAGAAAGAGTTGCCAATGCAGCACAATAATTATAGGTTGTGACTTTTGTTGGGAATTTACTTAAGATGTATAGCGGAAAATAAATTATTTAAATGAAATACTTTGTGCTTAGGGAGAAATTATGATAGAAATTATACATTTGATGAATTCTGCAAACTCCTTTACTGATTCTCGAACACGAACATTCACGAACTGCAATCCACAGCTGTCCAATTGTCCAAACTCCATTGGAAATCCACACAAGAAACAAGAATGAGAGAAAAACTAGTTAATCAATGAATTAATTAATCTAATTAATTAATTAATTTGGACATATTAACAAACAACACAATTAATTAATTGTACAATACTTGTTAATTAATTAATTGGAGAATCTCATTCTTCTAGTTCTCCTTTTGTGTGTGACCCATCGGGTTCCCGATCACGATGCCTAACGACATGAATTATTATTTTGATTTAATCAAAATCGATAAATTAAAATGCCCCTTTTAATTTATCACCAATTTACATTAGAAATCCCAAATTGACATCTAGTAATGGTCAGAACAATACATGTAACGGAAAATGTCACGTGGTATGATAAAACCAAACTTGTTCGTTTACCATGAGATTATAATCCCTTCGTCAATATGATCCGATCAATTACGAAATATAGATATATATCAATCTCAATTATAGATCATATTTTTCATCCCACTATTAACTCAATATAAGTTGAAAAGTTCATTTCGACTTATGAGTTCACTTTAACCAATGATTTCATTATCAATTTTACTGAAAGAAATGTAGATCATAATCTCTTAGTATCTAAGAGTGACTAATCATTTATTGATCATTCACGACCTTCATATAATTCTTGAAATATCAAACGATGTCATATTAGCGACCATTGGCAGAGTAACACCCAACATCATCAAGTATGATTGTCCTCATATAAGGCAGTATAATGACCTCAAGTTAAAGGACCAATTTCATTACCGAACGTTAGAGATTTACCAATGACACTCAGATAGTTATCCATGTGAAATCTCTCAGTGGGTCTCCAATATTTTGTTCTATGCAAAATGTCCACGTGTTCATTTAAGTGTCACCATAATTTAGCTTCTGAAATCAGCTACTTACTTCACAAGTAAGAAATGCCACACGTGATGGTCTATCCATAATAATGATATCCATATCTCGTTATCACTTACGACCACGAATAATTTAAGATTTAGTCTATCTCACAATCATAACTCATTATGATTAATCAATTACCAAGATTTGAATCTACGGATTCTATTATTTAATTTATTATAACATTAATTCAATTAAATAATAGATCGTCATAAATATATATATCAATTATATATTAAAAGTGTTTAATTGGACTTAAGGCATAACACTTACAAACTCCCACTTGCACTAAATCCAATCACTTATGTATCTAATATCATATGAGTTTACATGACGATCATGTTATGCTGCGATAACTCTTTGTCAGTGGATCTGCAATTTAATAATTTGTGGAAATTCGTTCTTTCTTAACTTCATTTCATTGTATTATCTTTCTAATAAGATAATACTGCCTTAACACATGTTTGGATCATTGATGAGATCTTATTTCATTCGTTTGCATGATACGATGGCTCCATTGTTATTACAATGTAGAGGCATTTGATCAACAATGTTAAGAACTACTCCGAGTTCATTGGTGAACTTCCTGATCCAAACCACAACTTTTGTTGCTTTCTAAAGCAATGATGTATAATGTTTCTATTACTGAATCAACGATTATTTCTTATTTGGGACCTTTCCAACGGACCGCTTAAGAGTAAACCAATATCGTGATTGAGATATGCTATCATTTTAATCTGACTATAAGTTAGCATCAGTGTATCCATGAACTCTCAGTTCATTTTATCCATATCAAATCTTCTCAAGATAATCTTTTCAAGATTTTATCTATATAGACTGAGATGAGTTAAGAGATCTTCTAGATCTATCTCTATAGATCAAGTTGTTTCTATCATATCTATCACGAAAAAATATTTGACAACCATAATTTCAACAATTGAAATATAGGGACGTCGTTTCCTATAATATGTCTTATACATATTATATTAGCAATGCCACAATGCTCTCATTGTCTTCTTGTAAACACATTGTTTCTCTTCATTTTTTATAAAATCAAATATTTTGACTTTCACATCAAATAAAAAATTTTAGCTCCAAGAAACTCATTTCAATCCATAAATGGATTGATCTAATTTTTATACCTTGTTGGCTTCTTTGGATTCAAAATTTTCGAGTTGTATCAGGTACACTTTCTCTTGTAGGATCATGTTAAGGAATGCAGGTTTGACATCCATTTGCCATAACTCACAGTTATGGTATGCAACTAGTATAAGAAAAATTCAAATGAATTTTAGTATGACTATAGGCGAAAAAGTTTCACCGAAGTCAACACATTGTCTTTGTTTATAACATTTTGCTGCTAGCCTTACTTTGTATGTATGGATGCTTTCATCTATGCCGACCTTTTTCTTGAAAACCCATTTACAACATATGTGTTTTATCCCATCAGGCTAGTCGATCAAGGTCTAAACCTTGTCCACATATATCGAGTTCATCTCGGATTCTATGACATTTTGTCATCTATTTTAGTCAACACTTTATTTTTGTGTAATTAGTAGGTTCATCATCCTCGATTAGTGATGCCTGATTAGTAATCATGGATTTGTACCTTCTAAGAGGTCGAATGATCCTACAAGATTTACACGGAACTGACGTGTCCTCAGAAGTTTCCATTTCCTGATCAAGAGTATGTCCCTCAGCAGGAATGGGATCAAACTCTGGTTCATCTACTTGGTCGCTATATTTGTGAATTCTTGAACTCTTTCAAGATTTATTTTGCTCTCACTGTCCCTTCCTAGAATAAACACTTTCTTTAGGAGTATGATATGCCTTGAGATGAACATCTTCTTCTCAACGGGATTATAGAATTAATATCCAATTGGTTTTTTTGGATATCCCACCAATATAAATTTATTGGATTTAGTCTCAAACTTATCCGATTCAGTGAGCTTCACATAAGCGTCACAGCCCTAAACTTTCACATGCAATAAGTTGGGCATTCTGACTTTCCATGACTCGTATGGAGTTGTGTCAACCGACTTAGATGGGACACAGTTTAGTGCGTAGCATGTGTCAATCATTGCATGACCCCAAAATAATTTTGGAAGGTTTGCATGGCTTGTTATTAATTACACTATATCTAATAGTGTACAATTCATCATATCAGATACATCATTATGTTGCAATATATGTAGAGGAATCCACTACGAGAGAATCTCATTCTTTTAGATAATTTAAAATTCTCCAATTTAGATATTCTTCACATCGATCAAGTCTTAGTGTGAAAATACATTTACTTATTTATTTTCTTTATTTCTTGTTTGAATTCTTTAAACATTTCAAGAGTTTCATGCTTGAATTTCATCAAATATATATGACTATTTCTGAAATAGTTGTCAATATATGTGATGAGATAAGAGAGACTTCATCTAGTCCGCATACATTACTATGTATTAAACCAAGTAATCATGCAGATCTCTCACCTTTTCAAGTAAAATGGAATTTGATCATCATGTCTAACGGTCATGTTTTACATTTGTCAAATGATTCGAAATCATTTGACCCAAATGTACATCTTCATGTACTTTTGGAATTGCATTCTCATTTATATGACCAAATCTGCAATGCGAGATATAGTTGTTATTCAGATTATCTTATGCCTTTACATTTCTATACTCATTATAAAATACTCAATATTTAGAATATAAATGTCATTTTGTAATTTACCATAATCATTAAAATCTTATCAAGATACTAAAGGAACAACAATTGTTATTAACATTAAAATAATTCATATACAAATATGAAATTTATTTAATGCTCTGGTAATGGTGGGTACGAAGTAACATTTCTCTAATTCTAATACTAAGCCTTAATGCAATGGCAAGAAGTATGCTCATACAGGCAATGCAACTACTTTTGCTCATTTTTCAACATGCAAGTCAACTTCTCCTTTTTGTAGTGATCTACTTCTATTTACTTTTTGCACATTTATACAAATATGAGATATATATCTGTATCCAATATCCAAGAAGTTAATGAAGTAGACATAGGCTTGCAGTTTCATTTCCAATAACCTATCATTCCAAAATGATAATGATGGTCATTAGATTTGGTATTGTTCTTATTCGCTTTGTCTGTCTTAGCCATCTTGGTTGCTTTTCTAAAATATCATTTAGACTTTCCCAGATGAATCTTTGACTATGATTTGCCCATTAAAAACTTAGATATTGGGCTTAACAGTTTTAAGCATATTCAACAACTCAATTGAGTGTGCATTCGAGTGTATTCATGTTAAATTCATAAATAGCCATGAATAACTCCTTGACAGATATTGCAGAACCAAGTCTATATTTAGTTCATAGTTCATGATTGAACTCAATTGAGACAGCTTCTCAATGTAGTTAGCATCTTCAGTATATGAGCATTGACTTAAGATTCTTCTACCATTATACACTGGTATAGTTGCTATGAGATCTCATATCTTTCCACACGTGACTGTTCATCATTCAACACCTCGAGATGGAAAATCATGGGTTAGCATCTATACTTTCATGTCGCTTTTGTAACTCAGGTAACATAGTCGCAAGCATCACATATATTGCAGTACTATCGTCATCATTTTGTTTATTATAGCAGTCACATCTTCCTTTATCGAGTAATCGACATGTGTTTCTGGAAAGGGTTACTCAAGGATATAAACCAATTTTCTCATGATTGAGAACAATTCTCATATTGTGATGCCAATCAAGAAAATTTAGCCTAATTGTTGGCATCTAGTATGCCTCTCAAATACATATGGTTACTCATGATTCAATAAATGACGAAAAGTAAAAGATTAATATATAGAATACATCATTAATTTAACATGATCTTTTATTAATTTAAATATACTCTCACTGTTTAATTCAAATTTACGACCCTCTCACATAAATTTATGGAATACATACTGACTTCCAGTGAGTTGAGATCTCATTTGTTATATTAAAACATTGAGTGTACTCAACAAGTCTTAATAAAAATATTTGGGTAGATACTATTATCAATTGTATCTCCATACAACTCTCAGATCATTAAGTTGACAATTCTTTGTCTTCACATATCTTATGTGTTAGCTTAACATGCCTAAAAAAATTATTTCCTTGAGTATACTCAATAAAAGATAAATTTTAGTTAGGTCGAAACCATCATTCAGAAATATCAAATATTCCATAGTGTCAAATGTATCCCTAACGAACCAGTCTTGAATGTACTCAACAAGTTGTAATAGATTGACAACTCTAATTTTTCACTATAATGATGGAAGCCGAATATAAATACGATTTAATTTTTTAACGAGAGGTTTTGCATGCAAATGTCTCATCATAATAATTATATATTTTTTTTATTATACATTTAGCATGTAAATAAATATACATATAATAGTGTAAACAATTATGGACTTATACTATATAGTCTTTTTGAGCCATAAAAAAAACTAGTTCTTCAGTTTTTACAGGGTATTGCATTGATTCATACGATACTTCATCTCTATGATCTCTTCATCTTCTTGCATCTCCAATTAATTCACATGTAACATGTATCATATACTAGTGACACACATACCTAAATAATTGGACACACAATCCCATAAAGTTACAACGGGCTAGCAAGTCCAAAATAAATAAGAGCTCACATGTCCATAAAACAACAAGAATAAAGTCAAATCTATAATCATCCACTAATAAAACATTCATCGCATAAATACTTTTTTATACAATAACTAATATTATAGGCAAACATGTTTCAATAATCTAGCAATAATTATCATTTAAACTCATTTAGATAAATGGATCGGGACTGATTAAATTAATTAGTCGGGCAATTTAATTAATATCAAATTTTAATTAAATATCAAATTAGAGTCCAACTCTAATTAGGGCAAAACTATTTAATTAAATTCAAATTATAATTAGATACCAAATTAGAGTCCAATTCTAATTCTTTAAAATTTTAGCGAGGGACAATTTTAATTAAATATCAAAATAAAGTCCAACTTTATTAATAATTGAATTAATATTTTTCGTTTTGGAAAAAACTCCTATAAAAAATAAAATTCAATTTATAGTCAAATTTTAATATTTAAGTCAAATCCAATTTAACGAAAATATAAAAAGTCCGTCGATTTTAAATAAATTTTAAATTTAGGTCAAAATTAAAATTTTGGTCAAACCTTTATGAAGTCCCTGTCCGCAAAATCCATTCGAAAAAACCCTAACACATGGTGGCTCCGGCAATGACCCAAACCTCATTTATCTGCTGCGGGAGCCGCCGCACTCCGACGGCGACATCTCACCATCTGCAACAACGCAAAAGCGCTACTACGCTCTGTTGTTGCACGACCCCCTCTGCAGCAGCAACCTCAAATGCCGTTGTAAGGCGCTACACAATACATTTCATAAGCGATTTGTTGCCATCTGCAAATCGCGCAGCAGTGGCGGTGACCTTTGCCTCTGACCCTTTTTTCATCGACCCAAAATATGTTTTATTTTCAAAAATAGATTTAATAAAAACAATTTTCAATATTGTTAGATTCAAGAATAACATGAACAGTCAACTTTTGATTGTTTCATGATGTAAAACAATTTCTAGCAAGTACAAAATATGCTTTGATACCACTGTTGAGAGTTTACTTAACATGCAAAGCGAGAAATAAATTATTTTTTAATTCTCACCAAGAATCTACTTTGTACTTAGAGAGAAACTGTGTTAGAAATATACATTTGATAAATTTTGCAAACTCATTTGTTGATTCTCGAACACGAACAATCACGAACTGCAATACACTGCTGTCCAAATGTCCCAACCTCCAACGAAAATCCACATAGGAAATAAGAATGAGAGAAAAACTAGGGTTTCTCTTTTCTTGTACTACTAAGATCTGAAACCCTAATGGCATATTAATATAAGACCAAGTGAGCTTGACCAGTCTCTTAAACTTAACCCGAACTAATATTTAATTAATCCAATTAATTAAATTTGGTTCATGAATTAATTAATCCAATTAATTAATACAGGCATATTAACAAGTAACACAATTAATTAATTGTACAATACTTGTTAATTAATTAATTGGTGAATCTCATTTTTTTAATTCTCCTTTTGTGTATGACCCATCAGGTTCCACATCACGATACCTAACGACATAAATTATTATTTTGATCTAATGAAAATTGATAAATTAAAATACCCCTTCTAATTTATCACAAATTCACATTCGTTGTCCCAAATTAATATCTAACAATATATCAGGGCAATACATGTGACGAGAAATATCACGTGGTATGACAAAATCAAATTTGTTCATTTACCATGAAACTATAATCCTTTCGTCAATATGATCCGATCGATTACGAGATATAGATATGTGTCAATCTCAATTAGCGATCACATCTTTCATCACACTATTAAGTCAATGTAAGTCGAAAAGTCCATTTCGACTTATTAGTTCATTTTGGCAAAGTATATCATTATCAATTTAATTGAATGAAATGTAGATCATAATATCTTACTATCTAAAAGTGACAACTCTTAACGATTATTTACAATTTTCTTATGATTTTTGATATACTCGAACGATGTCATATTAGCGGCCATTAGCATAGCAACATCCAACATCACCAAGTATGATTGTCCTCATATAAGGTAGTATAATGACCTCAAGTCAAATGACCAATTCCACTACCGAACACTAGAGATTAACCACGACACTCAGATAGTTATCCATGTGGAATTTCCCGGTGGATCTCCAATATTTTGATCTATAACAAAACATCCACGTGTTCATTTAAGTGTCCCACACTTTAACTTGTAAAATCAACTACTTATTTCGCAAGTAAGAAATGTCACACGTGGTAGTCTTTTCGTAATAATAATATTCGTATCTTGTTATTACTTATGACCACATATAATTTAAGATTCAATCATATGTAATTTGTATCTCACAATGACAACTCATTGTGATTAACAAATTACCATACTTGAATCTACGAATTCTTTTATTTAATTTATTATAACACTAATTAAATTAAATAATAGATCTTGTCATCAATATGCATCAATTATATATCAAAAGTATTTATATCCATTCAACTAACTTAAATCTCGTATTGCCTCGTAACATTTTTTTTTTCATAGAAGGGCCAAATCAATGCATAGATGATATGAAGTTTTATACATTGTTTTCGGTGGCAATTTAGGTGTTAACAATATACAATTAATCACTAATTAGTTTTAAAGATGATCAGGGTGAATATGATGCTCAAAACTAGAAAAAACGGAGGTTTGTGATATTTTTGAAACTTGAATAGAGTAGCTCTTGTCGTTATTTTTATTTCAAAGCTAAATTCCAACAAAATAAAAAGCAATAAGTGTCCGATTGTAAAGGTATAATATAGGATGAATATAAATAACCACGAATGCCCAATCGAAATTAGAGCTAAACTGAGTGAATAGTGGTGAAGTTATACGACAGAATGCATATGAATGTCAATAGCAAGAAACTAGTTCAAATTAGGGCTACCTAGGTAAGGAGATAAATATTTGTTTGAAAAAAAAAATACTTTTTCAAGATTATAAGCAATGAATCTTATGAAATGTGTGGCTAAAAATTATGGACGGGACAAAATATGAGGATAAAAAGGATATTTCACATAAGTGTGAAAAAACAATACCAAACATACTATAATTATCGGTATTCCTCAACAACCATTAGATTCTAGATTTTCTAGAGGTAAAAAATTATAGGTTGAAAATTAAATTTTTTGAGTGTCCAGTGGTTAGCACAAAATTTTAATCTTTTTAATATATTTATTTATAAATTTTTTCGACGATTTGATTTGGTTTAAAATGCATTCAAAATAATTCTTCTAACACTCTCGGTTGACCATCTTGCTAAAAGAATTTTTTAGGAAAAAACTTTTAAAAAAATATAGGTCTCTGACCACCATGGAAGACTATTCTTTACTCCTCNCACTCTCGGTTGACCATCTTGCTAAAAGAATTTTTTAGGAAAAAACTTTTAAAAAAATATAGGTCTCTGACCACCATGGAAGACTATTCTTTACTCCTCGATGAAAGAGGGCAAAAGTGTGCTGGAGAAATAATTTTCTCTCTTGACAACCATTGACGCAGCTATGACTATTTCTTCAAACTCAGTTCTTAGGATTTCTTGGAGTCGGAGGCCAGCCCCAT
>CAIGRP010018485.1:0-14032 GCA_903798385.1 Fraxinus cuspidata
ACTATGCTTGCTTGGATCTTGGGCGCTCTGCATGTTTGGGCGATAATGCTCGTCCCGATCTCGAACGACTTATCGGCTTGGACGATATTGGGCCCCGCTAATGATTTTATCCCAGATACTGTCTTAGGACTCTTCATGGTCTTTCTTGGTTCCATCCTTCAAATTTCCTACCTGGGCTTTATCTTTGGACCATTTAATTGAGCCTCATTTTTATGCATCAACAGTATGAAAACACCACCAATAACTCATAATGTGAATTGCACGTCTCTATTTTTAGGCATTCTTCATGTTATGAACAAATTTAGAATTCATGATTCGTAAATGTGTTAGTTTAGAACTACACTTAATTTCCACACATAAATATCCTCTGTACTTTTCTTTCACACGTTGGTTATCGTGTTTCGATTCTTACAGAATTATGAATTTATCATCCAACCCGAGAATAGAGCCGATGGCAACCTTAATATATTAGTGGATATGTCGAAAACGTGGTCGTGTTTTTCACCAGTGCTCGTTGGTTGCTTATTTTGTCAATCGATCTTAGGTTATTATTGATTAAATGAATGAAATATCGAGACATTTTGGTGATTTTTTTGGCAGCGAAACTATGATGCTGTTTATATGAATTCTAGTATTAATCATTGTATATAAATCTGTTCCTTAGTTTAAATAGGAACGCAGATTTCGTCTTTCATAGAAGTTGGATGTAAAATTCCGTATTAGAAATGTATACATGAATGCATTTTTTTAAACACTGCAGGCAGGTGCCAGAAAATTTCAGATGATGTAAAAATGCTGATGGGTGTGGTGTAATTGGATGCATATGACATCTAAACAAATGCCGCGTCATTTTGATCAATTTGGAGCTGTCTAAATGTCGTTGTTGAATTAGAAAACTTTGTCTAATAGACTCATCAGGAATTTAATGTGAATATGTGATTCAACATGCTTAAAAACAGAACATGAATTTTGCAGACCAGCAATCTGGAAAATGAACATTAATGTGGCAAACATTTATATCTTCATTCATAATCTGAAAAACATCAACATCAAGAATATAGGCGAAATATATGTAAATCTACTTTCATTATTGAACAGAAAGATAATTCAACGGGAAAACTAGTGTATTCACCGAAACATATGATGTGAGAATACTATGTTCACAACAATTTTACTACATCATAACGTCAGGTGATGTGAAGCGCAATCTCACACGTCTTGGTATTTAAATCATACCTCGTAACCTCGTTTACGCTTGCCTATATGACAAGTGGGAGTGGTTGCTTACAGGTTTGCCTGTTCTGCTTCCTCCCGCACACCTTCCACATATTGTTGCTTTTAATCACTCCATCCTAATCTGTCTCCCAGTCTTCTTAGGCCTGCTTAGTTGCCTCTTGGATATAGAAGGAAATGTTTCATCACGCGCTTGGCAATTGTTGACTTTCCATTGTGCACGATCACCAAGTGGAACAACACATCCAACATACGATGCTAAATAACATTCCATTAGGAAAATCAAGTGGAAATATGAAGTATCTGCACTGCATGCTTCCCACTATAGGTAATTCAGAAATGATCATCTGTTCGAAAAATATGAAGGTTTCATTACCATTTTTCTCAGACAAACAGAATAAATTGTGATGAAAATATCACATATCGTGAAGTGGGTAGAAATTATAAAATGAACTCAATGTAATTTGCAACCATGGTTGCATCAATCGATGAAATGAAGAAGAGGAAGATGAAAATTTTCTATTACTTCAACTTAAAATCAATTATGAATTACATCAGTGTATTTATAGACAATTAATCCCAACTAACAAACTAACTATCAGTTTAACTAACTAACTAACTGAATTATTCTTCAATTCTTCCAGCTAGCTATCGAGCTGCAGTTGAGCTGGAGATGAGCTGTCAGCTGGTTTCCTCTGCTGGTGTTTGCTGGTTGTTCGACTTCCAGCTGTTCCAGCTGCTTGGTTGATCTGTGTCGTAAGAAAGTGATCCGAGTACAGGCTACTCAAACTACCTAAATGGTTTTATGAACACATTACAGACACTACAAAAAATTTGTTTCTCCTTAGTCAGGAGTTGTAACTAATTCATATTCAGACATGGATTCATAAAAAAATATGCTAGTCGTTCTACGAGAATTGTGCTCTCTCAAAATAATACCCAACAAATTTCAAGAATAGTCTTGATTGCAACTATATGTTTCCTAACATCAATTTTGAGGTGTGAAAATTCCAAATTCAGATAGCAGTTTGGGTGAAATCAATTCCATAACTCAAGCTTGATATAAATTTCAAGTGACAAACAAATGGTGAAACATATAACCACAATCTGTAATCTCATATGCAAAAATGATAACAAGTTAATAAAAACCAAAATAAATTTTACCCGATTCATTGTGATAACTGAATTATTCTTCCAGCTAGCAATCGAGCTGCAGTTGAGCTGGAGATGAGCTGTCAGCTGGTTTCCTCTGCTGGTGTTTGCTGGTTGTTCGACTTCCAGCTGTTCGAGCTGCTTGGTTGATCTGTGTCGTAAGAAAGTGATCCGAGTACAGGCTACTCAAACTACCTAAATGGTTTTATGAACACATTACAGACACTAAAAAAAATTCGTTTCTCCTTAGTCAGGAGTTGTAACTAATTCATATTCAGACATGGATTCATAAAAAAATATGCTAGTCGTTCTACGAGAATTGTGTTCTCTCAAAATAATACCCAACAAATTTCAAGAATAGTCTTGATTGCAACTGTATGTTTCCTAACATCAATTTTGAGGTGTGAAAATTCCATATTCAGATAGCAGTTTGGGTGAAATCAATTCCATAACTCAAGCTTGATATAAATTTCAAGTGACAAACAAATGGTGAAACATATAACCACAATCTATAATCTCATATGCAAAAATGATAACAAGTTAATAAAAACCACAATAAATTTTACCCGATTCATTGTGGAAAGTTCTTCTGTCTTCTGAGATTAACACAATAAAAAGATTCAATGGTAAGATATTAGAGCCTCTCGTCACTGGTGTATCACGAATTGCGATGAACAGTCATAGTAATCATCTATTCACAATTATCTAAGGTTGAAAACCAATTGAATTTTGAATTTCCATAACTGCAGCAAACGAGTAAATGATTTCCTTGATATCAGTCCATCCACGAATTTCAGTTACATTTTGTTAATTGGGGAAAGTTTCCATTGCAATAGATTTGATGATATTTTCTTGTGTGTGTAGTAGATTTTTTAATTTATGATTTTTGCAGTATTACTTGAAATATTTATCTACACCACTAAAATTAGAGCAAGTTTCTTATGAGTTTTCACTTTTACCTTGTGCAAACTCACCAAAGACTTGTGATAAGTGTATTTTGTTCACTTCTCTAGACCATTAAATTAGAGTATTTGTTAGTTATTAAGATGATTTATATCTTAAATTTTGTGTTAATTATGTTTATTAGGTTGAACTCAATGCAAATTGGTGGATTTCGAATAAATGAACGAAAAACATGCGGAAACGAAAGAAATACAAAGCTTGGGGTACCAAAGTCTAAACATTCAATACTTGATTCAGACCGTAAAATGATGATTAAGATCATATATGATTAATTGAATGCAATTGGAGGTCAAATGATTGAAATATAGTGAAAGTATTTTCATAAATTAATTTACAGCCGAATAAGTCATACTTTAGATTTTTAGCTTCAAATTGAGACCCATTTTTAGGATAGCAAATGTTTGAATTAGAAAAATTGTATTCAAAAGAATTGTATTCCTTTTAATTATCTTTCCAATGCAATTTGAATCACCTCAATCGGATATCTATAGAAAAGGTTATGGCCAAAATATTAAAAGTTGCTGAGGGACAAACCGAAGCGAACCTGCTCGCTCGCGATACTCTATTTTCCCCAACTCGAGAGCCATTTGGCTCAATGGCACAAGCACGGTGGTTATGCCTGTGCGCACACGTGCCATTTCTAGGCATAAATGGTCCAACTTCCCAGTTTGATCAAAATTCTTATGAAAATCATATTCAACCTACTATTTAACCTATAACGAGACGGCCAAAACGAACACATCATATCAAAAACTTATTTTTTACCACAAGTAGGAGGCTAGCACGGGACTCAAAGGCAATTAACACAAGAGATTGAAGATTAACGAAGAAGAAATTGATTTTTTTTTTTTTAACTTTCCAATCATTGTTTTCCATTTCGGATGATTTTGTTTTTTCATTTTTTTTTTTTTTTGTAATTTATGTATCTTCTCATGTATTGGATGGAGGTGAAACCTGTTATTGTTTATTTTTTAATTTAAGACACGTAGTTAATTAAATTCTTACTTTTCTTGATTAAAGCATAATTTTATTATTTGATTGCTTTATCATCAATTATATATATAGTTGCTTGTTGTAGTGCTGTGATACTCACAATAGGTTTAGAAAATTGCTTGATTAACATACGTACAATATATATTAGGAATAATGTTGTGCAATTTTTGAGATAATCATGAAATTGAGTGCATTCTATTCATTCGAATTCAGATTAGGAATAGATTCGAGTCATAGCTAGAATAAATTTAATTTGTCTTGAAAAAGAGAATTAATTACAATAGAATTATTGATGGTAAGAATATACGAATGATACTAGCTATTTAATTGAGAATTAAAATAAATAATAATAGGTGAATTCGTAATTCAATACACTCATTCCATATAAATACAAAATCTAAATTTTACAAGCTTTGAAGATTAATTTAGAATAATTATCAATCACAAATCTCTTTTGTTGGCTCACTTTGAATCTGATTAAAAAACTAGTACATTTGAATTGAATTTATTTCCTGTGGGACGATAACTCTTAACTCATCATGTGTTACTTGTCAACAATCTTGTACGCTTTCGAGTTTCGCACGAACAACTTGTTATACCCCATCCCCCAAAGAAATCTCTAAAGAGAGGGACAAATATTGCTTTTAATAGTGTATTCTATACGAGAAAGACTAATACAACTTCTAGGAAAGCATATTACACGTGTTTCAAGCCTTCTTTGTCTACCTGAATTTTAACTTTCAAGGGTCGTTCTTGAATTTGGCGCTTGAAAGCGGGAAATAGTCAGGAGAAAGAAGAGATCAAAGAAGAAATAGATCTCGGAAGAAGATGGCATTAGATAAATGGTTCATATTTCTTCGTGTAATTCCCTTACTGGGAAGGGAAAAATGCAGTTGTTTGGATTAAAATAGTTAAGTGTGCGATATCGTTAAACTTGTAGGGATATTGACAAAAGGAGTTAGGATTATCGTTCTAGAAATGTATTATCAATTATTGATCTAAATTTAGTCACACTATTTGTTTGAGCCAATGCTAAAAATGAACAAGGAATTGATTTTTATTCTAATGTTCATTCGGAAATTTAAGCTATGATTAACTAACTAGCCAATCACGAGATCAGTTCTCATATTAAAACGACGAGAAAAGTGTTATGACTCGCAATTTCAACTTAGTATTCGTTCAAACTTCTAATATTCAATTGAAAACCTAATTAAGAAATTCACTATATATTTTATGAATTTTAATCTAATTATATGCATTAATCAAGAAATTCATTTAACGGCTGCAATAATTCTAAAATTATATTTCTATCTTGTAGCTAAATTACCCTTCATTCTTAAATCCATTAATTATTCAACATATAATTAATTTCAATAATCACAATAATAAAATAATACACATTATCAATTAAAAATCAAGGGTTACCCATTTGGGGGTGGCCGAGTTGGTGTATTAGATGAACGCTGAGACCGAAGGTCACGAGTTCGAATCTCGGGCTAACACTTTCTCGGTCGAGTCCGTCGCACCGAGCCTGCCTAGTGCGGTTATCTCTTATGTGTGGTTTGCGGGCTACTGCACATGGAGCGAGGTTTACCCAGTGCACATTCACGAGTAGCGGCTGCGAATTCTTACGTCAAAAAAAAAAAAATTATGGGGTTCGAATTATAGTTACATCATATGGCCAAACAATGAAATTATCCCATAATCGTAGTAAAAAAACCCAAAGAAGCAATAGAAAAATATGATAGGTTCTTAGATGAAAATATATTTTCTTAACCACCATTCTCATCACTTGTAACACTCAATCTTACACGTCATCACACCACATATGGCTGGACGCGAGTTGGATTTGATTGGTTTTGAGTCTAACCCAAACCCAACACAACATGTTCGGTTGACAATAATTCAAATCTAAACCAATCCATTCACGATTGAAACCCAACCCATTCCAAACTGACCAAACTCGGGTTGGTTTGGGTTGTGTTCTTTGGTTGGGACTTAAGTCCAATCAAATTGGACAATTTTTAATGGGCCCAATGGTTGATATATTTTTCGTTGAATTTGAGCAAATTTTTTTTTTTAAAGTTTGATACAATTTCAATTTAAACCAATTTCATTTACATTAAAAATGGTGATTTGAAAGGTTTTAAGTCGATTGAAATTTGATCAATAGTACCATTTCAAGTCGATTTGAAAGGCTTAAGTCAAAAATCAAGTCGAGAAGTCGAGACACGAGCATCAATAAGAGACAAAAGTGACAAGAGAGAAGAGATGTGAGGTAGAGGAGAATTTTGATCATTGAGTTTTTTTTTTTTTTTTGAAGTACTAATTTTTTTTTAATAAATTTCAATTTATTGGGTTATGGTAGGTTGAGTTTGATTGGATTTTAATAGATAACACCGAACCTAACTCGACCTAAAGTTTGATTTCCTAACCCCGAACCCAGTCCAATTGAACTAAAAAACCAATCCAAATCGGTTGGTTTGGGTTGAGTTGATTGATTTGATTGGTTCAAATTGATTTTTGTCCAGCCCTACCACATATAACAAATCATATTACTTTATGTTATGAGCACTTGTCACATATCATGTTACACCAACACTGTCACAATTGCCAACGCCATCACAACTCTCCAAACACCCCATTACCACAACCAATCAAATATGACGAGACATGCTACTTGGCCCGGGATTAAATCTCGGGTCAAATGGTGCCCCTGGTTTGACTTGAGGTTTCATCCCAGGCCAACCAGTTTTGTTCAAATATGACACCGCCACCACCACGAACACCTCTTCGAACTATTAGATCTACACAACCTGCACCAACCACTACCACTTCTACCTCCACAACAGTTACATATCTACATCGCCATCACCACTTTTCCCCATCTTATCATCAACACCACAAAAATTCACATGTAAAGGTGAGACTGCAATTTCACAAAATATAAGGCAAACGAATATGATGCTTTTAATGATGGTGGTATGTGGAGATGAAGATGGAGGAGATAGTGGTCGGTGGTGAAGATCCCGTGGTGGTGGTGAAGAAGAAATAGAGAAATAGAAAGAAGATGCAATGGGTCCGAAGATGGTGGTCTCCGTGGTGGCAATGGGTTCGGCGGTGATCAAAAGTGACAATCTTCTTCCTTTGTTTTTTTGTGTGTTCGTAGGAGTTTTATTGTGTCTCTGTGTGTTAAAATGTCGATATATCTTAAAATTTTAAAAATATAAACAGTACCATCAGAATTTGGAAACAAAACATATTATGAAATGATAAAAAATTCAAACCATAATTTTGAAAGATTTTGACCATTGACCATGGCAGAAAACAATTAGTGGCCGTTCTCTTTATCGTTTTCAACCCCTTTTTTTTTTTTTTTGATTTTTCAAAACATTGAAAACGCATTCTCTTTCCTATTTTTGAAATGCATTTCTGAAAATGAAAAAAAAAACACTAAAAACTAAAAACAAACAAAACCACGTTTTGGACATTTTGAAGCCAAAATCACAGTTCATTTCAAAAACACAGGAAACACCACACACACTCTCTCTCTCTCTCTCTCTCTCTCTCTCCCGTCTTTATCCAGTAAGCTAGGGCTCACACTGGAGATCAAACTCACAATCCAACACTTTGACTAGTTTTTCATTTTCGATCTCAGTACCCATAATCCAAAGGGGGGAGTTGAATTCGCAGGGTGAAGGGTAGATGGAGGTGGAGGCGAAATTTCTGGCTATAGATTTGGGGTTGTATTCTTTGAGTGCAAAGGGTATATAGTTGCTAATCATATAATTGCTGTTTATTGATCATTTTGACTGTTCGACTAGGACTGCTGGCACTATCTTCGTATTCTTTGGTTTTTACTTTTCTGGACAAGAAATATCTCATGTAGCTGATGTACTTTGACATTTTCAGTGCAATAACTGCTTGGTTTACTGATCTTGTGATTGTTCTTGTGGTGCTTAACATTATGGGAAGTTTTCGAATAAAGCATATTCATAAGTTTAGAATTAGGCTACTGTTCTGGATTGTGCAAGAGTTTTAGATTGTTTAAGCTTGACTTTTATATTCTATTCTAAACCAAAAGTATCTTAAACTATAAGAATTGCCAATTCATGTGCCTTTTCTGAATCTGGCTATCCAAACATGCCTGGATTTCTTGCCAATTATCGAGATCAAAGATATTATCTGCGTGACTATGTTGGACGGGGAAGACTACGTGGAAAGGAAGAATTAATCAACTATAGACACTCATTATGTCGTAATATTATTGAACGTTGCATTGGAGTTTTGAAGGCAAGATTTCCTATTTTGAAATTGATTACCAATTATCCTCTTAGTTGACAAAGACAAATTCCTACTGCATGTTGCGCAATACACAACTTTATTCGACAGGAGCATGCGTTAGATATGTTGTTCACTGAGTATTCAGAGGAGAATATAGTCTTTCAAGATATATAAGAGTCAGGTCAAGATCAAGAAGTCATACATTTTGATGCTAGTCAAACAGCTTAAATGAGACAAATCAGGGATCAAATTGCTATACACACGTGGAATGACTACTCAAGACGTCGTACATGACTCCGTGAATTTATTTTATATTTTGTTCAGTATCTGCTTATTTTGTCATTACATGTAAATTTCTAATCGTATCGATTGAACTATTTTACCGAATTTAATTTATGTTGTGTTTTTTATATATACAAAAAAATATTTTAAGATTCACCACTTCAAAATTTATATGTTATTTAATACTATATTAATATTAAACTATTGACATTTATTGAATAATCAGATCTCTTGAATAAAATATTATAATTTTTTTCTCAAAATGTCAAAGTAAACGCGTTTTCCATTTTTATGTTTTGAGAAACAGTTTTTCAGAATAACAAATAAGACGCGTTTTCAGTAATTTCAAAAACACATTCAAAACACAAAACAGAAAATGAATTTAAAACTCAAAATTCAAAACTAAAACATGAAGAGAACATCTCCTTAATTTCTGCTCTCATCCACCACGCCAGCGCCACTGATCCTATTTTTATTTCATCCAACAAACGATATTCAAGGTTATAAATTATGTCTTATTTGCTAGAGATTATAATTTGAATTTTAATTTAAGTTAAAGTCAATAATTCATTTTAATCATATATTTAATAAGACTCGCAATTTTTCAATCACACGTTACATCACGTTTTATTAAAATTTACTAAAAATCTCCAAACGTAGACTATATTTCATGTTTATAAGCTAGTTATTTCCAAATTTATTTCTCAAAATCACTTATATTTTAATTTAATCACTTACCAAATATGCATTTATATTGTGAGCTTGTGCCATTTAAACTTCCAACAAGGCAACAACCATTTGTTGAGCGGCTTGAGCCTACTATTTGTTAAAGTGATTAATTTATAAAAACTTTTGATCAAATATATTTGACATAAATTCTCATATTTCGTAAAATTAACAATTACTAAACACTAATTATTTACATATTCCACATAACTCACAACTTATAATCACTTAAATTTAGTTTAATCAATCACATAACATGCACTAGTCTTTTGAATTTTTCAAAAATCAACTGAAAATCACCAAATCCTAGGTCCTCGATATAACCGTAAATAACAATGAACCATAAGTTGGTAGTATTCCAACTACTTCTAATGACGCGTGTTAGACATTACTTTCCACGTCGATCCTACTCAAACCATCCCCAGTTCTATAAATTATAACCCTTAACACACTAAAATCTGCACAAAATTTCATCCATCATCTCCTATTTCTCTTTCTTTTTACTTTATATTCAAGACTATGAAGAAGGCCGGTTTTGTTGTTTTGTACTTGGTGGCAGCGGTGGTGTTGCTCGGAGAATTGCATGTGAGTAACGCAGTTACTTGCAATGCGGCAGAGCTAAAACCATGCTTGGTTGCGTTCACGACGCCACAACCACCTTCTGCCGAGTGTTGCAGTAAACTCAAAGCGCAGGAGCCTTGCTTATGTGGGTATATGAAAGATCCAACCCTCAAGAAGTATGTGAATTCCCCAGGGGCCAAAAAGGTTTCTAGCAGCTGCAGTGTGCCCATTCCCAATTGCTGAAGTTTATTATGTGTTACTGGCAAAAAATAATGTATTGAAATGATAATGAGTTTATAAATCCTAACGAGAACATGTCTTTGTTTGATCTTGATGGGTTTTATGGTGACATAAATCTTGGTATATTATTTTATTCACTATTTTGAGATGGTTAACAAAATATAAAATTAAGTTTTGGAAAGAAAAAGAAAATATCAATACTTCCACGTCTTGACCCAAACTTCTGAAATTTTGAAACCTCAAAATTTGTAATGATTTTATTGGGAGAACATCTATAGTGTTAAGATTTTATTGGAAGGACAATTAAATTGTAAAAATACATGTGACCTCACGCCATTTTTTCACTCTAGAAATTGGGTATACACCAACTTTTAGAAGTTTGACACTTCAAATTTGTAATGACGTATAAAGATTTAATTGAAGGATAGACTAAAGTTTGAAAACACATTCGATCTCACACCGAAAAATGATAATTAGCACAACTGGTGTTATAGCACTAATATATGTGTCATACAAATAATAGAACATCTTAAATATGAGTCAGTTTTCTTCTTTTGTGATGATCTATGATTTATCAATTAATGACATTTATACGTTAATTAGATGGTACTTAGGTACTAAATAGCATTAATCGTCTCACACCTTTACATTTTACTCCATACATTTGGCATACACCAACTTCTAAAATATTGACACCTCAAAAATTTTAATTAGTTGTCAAGATTTTATTAAGGGAACAACAAAATTATGGCAAAACATTTGGCCTAACAACAGCACAACTTTTAGTTCTAAAAATTTAGCGAACACCAAATTTCTAAAATTTTGACACCAAAATTTTGTATTGTCTTATTTTCTCTCTATTCTCTCTTAAATTCAACTTGGTATTAGAGCTACTATTCTTAGTGGTTCTCGCTATATCAAAAGTTGAATGTGCTCTGTGATTGCCACTATTAGTGGATCATTCGCATCAGAAAAACTTCTTGTATATCCTCTTCATACATGTTGGATCGTCACTATAGTCGGAGTCTTATTATCCATCAAAGCATCTCAGCCATCACTTCATCAATCATTTCCTGACTAGTTTAGTTCGATTCCTATTTTTTTTCTCCTCCCCTTCTAGTTTCGTGCACATTATGGAGCATTTTGAGGCCTCGCAACCCATTGCCATTGTTATGGAATGACTCAACTACACTATATGGGCTCAAGCTATGTCGAGCTTTCTTAAGTGCAGAAAGCTCTGGAGCTATGTCACTAGTGATATCACCGAACCAGAGAAAATTGCTAGAGAAGACAACACAAAATACATAGATCATCTCGAAAAGTGAGATAGCAAAAATTACTAATTATCACATGGATTAGTAACACATGCGTACACTCCATTAGTCTCCAGTTTGGTAGATTCAATACTGCCAAGTCACTATGAGATTTTCTACAGAAGCGCTACACCACCGCAGATCTGTCTCGTCAATACTAACTCTTGGGCACTCTACATTGTATGCAACAACAGCTTGGGCAATCCATCAATAATTTCTTATCTGAGATGCACTATGTTTGGGATCAACGTGCTTCCTTAGAACCAGAGTCTACGGATGACAACAATTCTAAGAAATTTTCCGACTATCGAGATCAGCAACACTTGGTTCTCTTTCTCATGGCCCTCACTAATGAGTTTGAACATGTTCGTGCATCTCTCCTTCACCGCACTCCTTTACCTACTTTAGATCAAGTTGTTACTGAACTTCTTTAGGAAGAAACTCGTCTTGCCCCTCGCAAGACGACCTCTACAGATGCTGTTTTCGCCACTCCCAGAGGATCTCAACTCAACAACAAAGGGAATTCATTTGGATCTTTTCAACTCAACAACAAAGGGCATCCATCTGGATCTTTAAAATTCTGCAATTACTACAAGAAACCAGGACACATTCTCTTGGAATGTCCGGTTTGAGTTTGCCAATTCTGTCAGAAGTAAGCAACTGGTCATCTTCAGCGCGATTGTTTCCAAAACCCCAACAAACACTCCCAGGAATACACGTCTCGCGGTACTCCTTCTAGATTTGTCGCCACTACTACTGAGGGTTCATCATTTACTACTTCCAGTGAGACGTTTTCTGTCTCTGAAATAGAGAAAATTGTCAAACAAGTCCTTGCTCATTCTGGTTATCTACTCTCTACTGCTATGTCAGTCACCTCAAGTAATTCATCATGGTTCTTTGACTCTGCATGCTGTAATCACATGACACTTGACTCCACTATATTTGCCACCAAACGACTTGTTAGTCATACTCCGACTATTCAAACTGCTGATGGTTTTCCTATGACCGTGAGTCATATCGAAAAAATCTTGACATTAAACACCTATCTTCTGGATACTTACTGTATTCCCAAACTCATTCTCACTCTTATATTTGTTGGTCAATTATGTGATTTCGGTCTAACCGTTCTCTTTTCTGCTTCTAGTTGTTGAGTGCATGATCTAAAGACGGGACAAACTCTTGGGATAAACTGTAAGGTTGAACGACTCTTTGAGCTCATCAATCTTCACCTTCCATCCCGTTTCTCCTCATCAATTCAGACAGAAGACCAGTCTCATCTACCCCATCCGCCAGTCTCTGGCATCAGTTGGTCGTCTTCAATCTTTAGCATCTAGTGGTCATTTAGGACTTGTTAATAAAGAACAATTTGATTGTCTTCCTTGTCAACTTGTAAAACAATCGGCATTGCCATTTCACAAAAGTGATTCATTTTCTTCTGCACCATTTGATTTGATCCACTTTGATAATTGGGGCCCATCTCCCACTGCTACAATGGGAGGCTCTAAATATTTTGTCATTTTTGTTAATGATTACTCTCGTTACACTTGGATATTTCTTATGCGTAATCGATCTGAATTACCTTAGTTGTACTTTGATTTTGCTACCATGGTCAAAACCCAATTTTCTTTCAATATCAAAGTGTTTCGTGCTGACAATGCTGCTGAATACACAGACTCTAGAGTCCTTAACTTTCTTCGCCAACATGGCACTCTTCCTCATCGTTCATGTCCAACCACTTCTCAACAAAATGGGCATGCTGTGTGCAAACACCGAGACATTCTCAATACCGTCCGTGCTCTTCTTATATCGGCTTCGTGCCCTAAACGCTTTTGGGGTAAAGCTGCTTTTACAGCTATTTATACCAAGAACCGTATGCCTTTTCCCATCACTGGGAATCAATCTCCATTTGAGCATCTTTATGGTCACCCTTTGACTATAACACTCTTAAGGTATTTGGTTGTGCTTGTTTTGTTCTTCTTCAGCCTCATGAGTACAGATGTTGGGATTCTTACTCCAAATGTCTCCGAGTATATCGTCATGTTGTTTCCAGGGAACAGAAGATGTTTGCCTCCATATCCAAGTTTCACCTGCCACATGACAACACGTCTCTCCTATTCACTGACCTCTCTACAGATCTTTTTCCTGACACGCTTGAGACAAACTCTTCTTCTGAGTCAACATCTCCACCAGCACATCCTATCTCTTTCTCGAATATGCCATTACCAACTAACATGTCTACATATCTTTCAATTGAGTTGTCCACCTTACCCTCTTCTGAGGAACTT
>CAIGRP010018500.1:1792-22315 GCA_903798385.1 Fraxinus cuspidata
AAAAAAAAAAAAAAAAAAAAAAAACGCTAATACTTTGTTTACAAAAATACGATGATGCTGTATCTTTCACATCTGATTTATAAAAGGTTTTAATAAAAAATGTTACATAACTTCAATTGTTCACTACATAGATAACTATGGATAATAGATAAAAAAAATAATTATTTTTAAAATAATTGAATTTTCTCATATTACTAAAAATATATTTAATGCAATTATGACAAGAATAAATTGTGCAAGAATAAATCAAACATACATGATAAGTCTATTTTATTCACTTATTTGGAGTCTAAAATAGCGATATTTAATATTTTTTAATAAAATATATCCTAAATTGTTGTATTTTATGTTATATAGTTAAAACTCAATTGTTGAACGAGAAATCGAAAGAAAGAAATGAAAAATAGTGAAAATAGTAAAATCCATTTGAGGATCAAATTGTATATTTTCAATAGTTGATTCAGACTACAAGACGATACTTCAAAGATTGTTAGGAGACAATGGGATGTAATTAGAACTTAAAACGGAATGGAATATGATCAAAATCAATTTCCAATCGCACAAGTTATATTCCAAATTTTTAGTCGAAAATTGAAACAGATTTTTGGCACGGTAAACGTCCGAATTGGAAAATTCTATTTTTAAAAAGGTTGTAACCCTATAAGCTAGGTTTCCAACTTAATTTAAATAGTCTCGATCGAATATCGGGAGAGAAAGTTATGACCAAAATACTGATTGTTGTGCAGAGACAAAAAATCCGCGTACGAATGCAACTTTCTTTATTCGATTGGAACTCTTTTGGAAACCAATTGGACGTGATTTTCAACCGATTTTTAGCTCCTACAAATATATAACTGCAAAATACATATTAGAGACCTCTCATATACATATTATACTCAAATATTCATCAATTATTATCATCAAAGGAAGAGAATTCATTGTTTTTGTGAGAGACTTGAACGTGATTTGCAAGAATTTAATCAATGGAAGATTCAAACCCGATTTTTGGGCAAATAAGAGAATGTACAAGTGGAGATTCATCAAGAAACCATTAAAGAGATTCAAGATTTCAAGATTCATCTTCTCAATTTATCAAATTCGAGTGATGTTTTTGCTTAAATATGAATTATTATAATTTCAATATGTTAGACTAATTTTATATATTACTAAAATGAGATGAACCATTGTTATGATAATATTTTTAGTTTTTAATTAAATATTTTGGCTTTCATTTGATTTGATTTGTGGATGTTTATTATCGTTTTTATCGTTCTTTTCAATTTCTTGATCACCAATTGAATTGTTAATGGATTTTATAGTTATCGAGAGAGACAATAGGATTTAAGCACATTATAATAAATGTTATAAGGTTTGATAGAATATAGAGATATACATCTATACTTTATATGGTTTCAATAGGTGTTCTAGTGCTTGTTATTGCATCTTTTATTGAGAGATAGATGGGGACACATGATGGGAATATATTTGATCTCTATCTAGAGAGATTTTCAATTAAATTAGGAGTATTAACCAACATAGATGATTTCAATGTCACTTTAATCATTACACTAAAAATGGAATAATAATGAGGATTCGATATCTTAGCTATGCATCTCACATATTTGAAAAATACATTTGCTTATTTTCATTCGTTTAATTGATAATTCAAGGATTAGTATACAAAAATCACAAAATTCATTTACTATTCGATTAAAGTTGGAATTAATTATAACTTGATCAAACATGTAGTCCACATGGGTTTTGACATTCTATTCACTACTTTATTACATGTTCATGCCGTTCACTTGTGAGAAATCAAACGACCAATATCCATGATTTATATGATGATTTGCAAGATTATGATTGGGAACTTTCTTTTAAAGTTAGAAATTTTTTGACAGCTTTAATAATGCTACAAATGTATTATTAGTGGTATATTACCCTACTAGTTCTAAAGTTTTTGACATCTTTATTATGCTACATTAACTTTTATTGAATATAATTCTGATCCGATTTCAATAATATATTACATTCAGTGGAAATAAAAATTAGAAAATATTTGAAAGACTTAAGTTATTTCCTTTTTCTTGTGGAATGGATCCTACATATAATTTGAAATGTACAACAACTGTGTACAAAAAATTTCAAATACATTAAATTTTAATACTCCAATTACGCATTCTAATTTAGAGTATACTTTAACTGAAATATATCAATTGTATGCACTTAGATTAAGTGTGAATGTTAGACGGCACTCTCCACACCCCCTCCCCAACATTAATTTTGAATCAACAAAGCATCGGTTATTTAATCTATCATTTAATTTACTTTATAGCATCTCCCCCTAATACAATTAAAGTACATTGGACGTACAAGTAAAATTCCTGCAGAATTAACTATATATTTTTCTCCTCATATGCTTGAAACCATAGAACCAGACGATGCAATGACAATAGATTTAATGATTTTTTGAGACGTCATGAACGTCAATATCCCGTTGTTTTTGTCATAGCACATGATCTACTTTTTTAAATTCAATAAAAAAAGGAGGGCTCTTGGACGAGCCAAGCTTGTGTGGACCATACTTGGCTTGACCCATCACCATCCCTAATGCATGGTAAGAATATAGAACATAAATTTAAAAAACAATAACATGATGATAGTGGTCCCCAAAACCATTTGGTGAGTTTGAACAGAATAAAATTGAAAACTCACGAAAGTTTCTATAACAATTTTTAATTCCAAAATAACAATATTTTCAAAACTGGATCAGACCGGCCGGTTTGACCGAAAAGATGGAAACCGGGCCGAAATCCGGTCAGATCATACTATAGAAACTGGATGTAAAGAAACCAGTGTAAAACCTCCGTCCGGTTCAAACTGAAAATCGGAGAACCAATCAAGGTCTTTCGGGTTATATTTTTGTTGAAAAAAAATTAGAACATTGTGAAGAAGAGGAAGTTGCCGTTCCTTCGGTTGCTTAATAGTCGACGAAGCTCTTAGCAACCCCTTGCACAAACTTTCAATCAAAATATTCAATATTCAAATAAAAAATTATCTTAAAGAAATACAAGTATTTATGTCATAGATACAAAATACATATATTTGTGAGAGAGAAAACAAGAGGCGATAAATTATTAAGAAAATGAATCTGGAAATTCTAGACAAGAGGTGGTAGAATGGCAGAAGAGGAAGAAAATGACTCTTGAACTTCTGGACGGGCGACTGAACATGAAGAAAATGAAGATTTGTAACTTTATATTTTGGTAGGGTTTGTGCATATGGACTATAACAATGTTTGACCGATTTAGTTTAACTAAATTCCTATATCAATAATAAATTTTAAATAATGAGTTATAAAAACTATTTTTTTTAACTAATAAATTTTTTTAATGTAATAAATTTTTTTTTTATTTAATATTTTAAATTTCAGGTTAATCCCTATTCGACCTTTGACCCTTAACCCTATAATATTTCCGGGTCGATGACTGGACCGATTCTAAAAACATTACGAAATAATGAGATTGAAAAAAGAAGGGTTAGAGGGTCCCAATATGTTAATACACATGTCAGTTAAATAGCGATAGATTGTGTTACGCCTTGCTTTACAAGGCCCCAAATTTAATACATGGCGAGCAAATGTAGGGCCCCACGGTTTGTCCGAGTGTGTAGGAACAAGATTTGTGTAGATGTGAGAGGCATTGAGATCCGTTGGCCATGTTGGAGGTACATTTTGGGGTCAACGGATTAATGTCATCTGTGGGAAACCACACTATAACCGCGAACATCATTGTGGTGAAAGCCATCGAAAAGGAGTTATTCCACTGCCAAACCTTGGAGAAAGGTCATGGTTCTTGAAGAAAGAACAACTGAGGACGTTAAAGAGGCATCTCTAGAAGCTTATTCTTAACATAAAAGCTATTGTTACACCATGAGTTCTAGTCATTACGGCTCTTAAGGTAGAATTCGACAAGATGAGGCTTCTAAAGAAGAAGTCATCTTGACGAATGTCAATATCCACCGACCCTACCACTAACATTGACAAGGTAGGAGAGATGGATGCAAACATGAGAAACATAGCTTAGCAAAATGTCGCAATGCACAATTACTTATGCAAATGCATGGGCAAGTAGGGTACCAAATGCCCCAGTAAGAGGCATTTCAATAGGAAGATGAGGAGAATGACATGGGGACTTACCCCCAAAGACTTTACAAGGAGCCTAGCCCAATCGAAACAGAGGTGGAGGTAGATATGTCTACAAATTATACCTCAATCAGACTTGGTAATAACTTACCACAAGGGGCAGAAAATTTCCCTCCAGAATATGCTCAAGAACGGGAGCCTCAGAGGTCTACCAATGTCTTTGATAGAATTGGAGCATCAAGGCCTAGGAATATGCCTCAACTATCACCCCTATGTAGAGTGACAATAATACGGACAAGACCATGAACCTCAAAGGGCCTTTCAACCTAGAAATAGGTAAGATAGAAGGACGCTACAAAACTTAAGGAACCAAGCCAAAACTTCGCAACCGCTTCGCTACCAAGTTGAAGAGAAGGATCTAGATGGTCCATGTAGATCTTTTGCATTGGATGACAATGATGAAAGTCTTCCATTCTCGCAAGAGTTGAGGAACGCCCATGTTCCTAACCACTTTGTGCCACAAAAAATACCTAAATATGAAGAATGGCAATTTACGAAATACCTTAACAAGTAGAAGACCCACATTTCTCTTAGGGGAGCCTCACCGGCATTGAAATGCAGAGCTTTCTACCTCACACTGGCTGGGGCTGCGGTAATATGGTATAATTGCATACTGGCTGGTAGTATTAGAAGTTGGGAGGATCTCAAAAACTCCGTCTTGAACCAATATTTGTCAAGCAAAGAAGGAGATGCCCCTATCCAAAAGTTGCAGATTATGAGATAACAAGCAGGCAAAACTTTGAAGGGCTACTAGCTCGATTTACGTATGAAATGACATATTGTGAGCAAGCCACTGATAGGGAAGCCTTTTCAGCTTTGAGGGGAAGCCTCAATATGAATACCCTATTCGGAGAGGTGTGAAATAAGAATCCTACCTCTTACGACGCCTTGGTGGAAATGATGAGGAGTGAGATTATCAACGAGGAGCTGATTGACCACCGAATTTCGTTGGGGCTTTCATCGCCTCAGAGGCAGAGGTGATATCGTGTTTCGCATACCAACAATGGACACTGAAAGGACACACAATTGCCCCCACTTTAGGTCAAATATTAGCCACAGCCATCCTAAACACAATACCTCATTTGGCATATGAAGAGGTCTGGCCTGAGGCGCAAAGACTGCCAAATTGACCAAAGGGCAGAGGTAGAGGAAGGTGCAGCAAGCCTAGAAATAGGACATACTGCACTTACCACTGAACCTACAGCACTACATAAATGACTCTATGTCCAGGCTATATCACATGGAGCCAAAGAACTCATATACTGAAAGGAAGAATACACGCCATACATAACAGAATGCACATCTATCTAGGCATGATGATATCACATGGATGAATTGCCTAGGCAAAGGCATGATGATGATAGAAACAGGCCTAGAGGCGGCAAAAAACAAAGAAGAGAACCCCATGCAGATGCGGAAAACACCTCCATTAAAGAGATTAATACAATAATTGGGGGCACGTGTTGGAGGAAAATCAAGAAAGCTCAAATGAATTATGACAAAGAGGCTAAAAATCCCACATGATAATGATCAATAGCACCCCTCGTGTGACCGGCAACACTCCTTGAATAGTGTTTACATAGGAAGATGTTGGCGTTCATTACCCCCATTGTGACGCCCTAGTGGTAAAAGCCATTGTGTCAAGAAACAGATTGAATCGCATGTTGGTGGATAATGAGAGCTCTGTTAATATCTTGTTTGGAACCACTTATGATAAAATGTTGATAGATCATGAGCTCTTTGACAACTCATCATTTCATAGAATTTCTCAATATGAACCACAGGCCCGCTTATCATGGTGTGCTGGGGCGACCTGCATTGATAGAGCTCTGAGCAGCTACGTCAATCTACCACATATGCATAAAATTTCTCATGATCGACCTGCATTGAAAGAGCTCTGGGTAGTCACGTCTATCCATTACTTATGCATGAAAATTTTCACTTATCGAGGTATCACCACTGTCCGAGGTGATCAAATGGGCTCAAAAAAATGTTACCTCAATTTATTACGAAAGTCTGAACCTCGAAGCACAAATATTGTTATGATAGACAACGAAATGCTCGACTCTCCAGTGGAAGGTCCGACCCCTGAACAAGGGGAAGATGTTGAGATGATAGATGCCCCTACAAAAAGGTCTATCTCCGAAGAAGTGGTAATGGATGCAGAGTTGGACCCTAGAATCATGAAATCAAAATTCCAAACGACCTATGTTGAAAAGTTGGAATCTTTCCTCGTACACCCACTTGATTTCACAAAGGTAGTCCAGGTGGGAAAAGAGTTGAATTTAGAGGACAAAAAGAGGCTCAAGGACTTCCTGCTCAAGAACCTAGATATATTCGCATCGAAGCATGAAGACATGATGGACATTGACCCCAAGGTTAGCTGCCACCACCTCAATGTCAACCCCAAATTCACTCTCCACAAGTAGAAAAGAAAGGTCTTGAACCCAGAAACGAAGCCTTGAAGAAGGATGTACAAAAATTGATATCCAATGGGTTCATTAGAGAGGCTGTTTATCCGAAGTAGATATCTAACCACAATGGCAAGTGGAGGGTCTACATAGACTTCTCCAGCATCGGTCAAGAGTGCCCTAAAGACATTTTTTCGCTTCTAAGGATCGTCTAACTTACGGATTCTATAGCAGGACATGAGCTATTGAGCTTTATGAATGCATATTTAGGATATAATCAAATTCTCATGCATCCCTCCAACGAGGAAAATGCTCCATTCATCATAAAGAGGAGACTTTATTGCTATAAAGTCATGCCCTTTAGTTTGAAAAATGCTGTAACTACCTATCAGAGGCTCGTTAACAAGATATTTGTCGATCTCATTGGTAAGACAATGGAGATTTATGTAGATGACATGTTAGTGAAAAGCCTCAAAGTACAAGCCAAATTGAACACCTTGAGGCTGCGTTCAAGGTCTTGAGTAAGTATAGAATGAGACTGAACCCACTGAAATATGCTTTAGCGTAGCCTCTGGAAATATTTTGGGCTACATGGTCAATCAACGAAGTGACCCAGAGAAAATGAAGGCTTTACTAGATATGAGATCCCCCTGCAAGCCCAAATAAGTGCAAAGCTTAATGGGGTCACCTTGCCACATTAAGTCGGTTCGTCTCAAAGGCAACTGATAAATGCCTTATATTCTTTAAGATTCTCAAAGAAAGAAAGAGGTTTCAGTGGAGTGACGAGTGCGAAGTGGCTTTCCAAGAGTTGAAGTTGAATGGGCACTTGGGACAAGCCCCCTCCTCTCGAAACCTAAGGAAGGTGAAGCATTGTTGCTTTATCTAGTCGTGTCTGGACAAGCTGTGAGCTCAGTACTTGCGAAGGAAGAAGGTGGTGCACAACTACCAATTTATTATGTAAGACCCTCTTATCAGTAGAGACACGTTATAGAAACATGGAGAACCTTGCACTTTCCATAATAATCGCCTCCAAGAAGTTGAGGCCACATTTCCAGGCCCACAGCATACGAGTGTTGACCAACTTCCCACTTAAGCAAATACTTCAGAAACTTGATGTTTTGGGAAGGTTAATGAAGTGGACCGTAGAGCTAAGCGACTTTGACAATTCCTATAAGCCACAGACTTCTGTGAAAGGTAGACACTAGTAGATTTCATAGCAGAATTAACCGTTGCCCCGGATATCAACGTAACGTTGGAACCAATAGACCTCCTCAGCATAGAACCTATTTGTTGAAGGATCCTCTGGTGAGACAGGCTCAGGAGCAAAAGTAGTACTGGTACTGTGCAGTAAGATTTGGTTTCAAGACATCCAAAAATGAGGTTATATATGAGGCCTTACTAGCAGGCTTCGAGTTATCTAAAGAGATGCAAGTAAAGAAATTGGTGGTTAATAACGAGTCACAATTGGTAGTGAGTCAAGTAATGGCAACTTTACTGTAAAAGATAAGAGCATGACACGTTACCTCAAAAAAGTCATGGACTTACTTCCATCCTTTTAAAAATTTGAATTGACCCAAATCAAGAACTGAGAACTTTCATGTTAATGCTTTATCAAAGCTGGCCAGTAGTCAGGATTCAAAGCTACTTAAAGTAGTGCCAATTGAATACCTCGCTAGATCTTCCACATCCAAGGAGGAGTAAGTAATATGGGTTGAAGGGACCCTACCTTAGATACAACCAATCATTGTCTTCCTTAAGGATCAAACTCCATCGGAAGACAAGGAAGAGGCTCACAAACTCAGGTGTAGGGCCGTCCACTATATACTAAAGGACGAGATACTTTACAAGAGAGGCTTCTCATCACCCCTCATACGGTGCACCGGAAGGGAAGAGGCCAATTATGTTCTACGTGAAATTCATGAAGGAATTTGTGGCAACCACACGGGGGGTCCAGCGCTAGCACAAAAATTACTAAGACAATGATACTCTCAGCCAATGCTAAAAAATGACGCTATTCAATTTTTCAAAAGATGCGACAAGTGTCAGCGCTTCTCTGCCATTCAAAGGTAGCTATCTTAAGAACTAAATTTATTATCTTGCCCTTTGCCCCTCGTTAAATGGGAGGTAGACACCATAGGCCCCCTACCGAAGGAAAATAGAAGTACTAGGTACGTAGTTGTACCACTGATTACTTTACCAAGTGAGTTGAGGCTGAACCCCTGGCAAAAATCACTGAGGCCAACACCTCCAAGTTTATTTGGAAAATATATTATTTATCGGTTCGAGATTTCTCACTCACTTGTATCTAATAATGAAAGGTAGTTCGATAACAAAAAGTCACGGACTTGTGTGAAGAACTAGGATCAATAAACATTTCTCTTCCCCCATGACCTCCAAGCAAATGGCTAGGTAGAGATGATCAACAAAACCATCAAGTACACCTTGAAAAAGAAGCTTGATGTGTCAAAATGGGCTTTGGTGAACGAGCTCCCCCACCTATTATGGGCAATTCGCATAACTAGTCGAATCGTAATAGGAGAAACTTCCTTCTCTATAGCCTATGATGCCGAAGCCATGAGTCCGGTTGAGGTAGGGCTACCTTCGCCTCGCAGTATAAACTTCAACAAGATATCAAATGATAATACACAAATGTGTGAATTGGATTTCCTTGAAAAAATTAGAGACGACTCTCAAATAAAACTAGCCTCCTACTAGCAAAAAATGACTAGATACTACAATGACAAGGTTTAAAAGAAGTCATTCCGAAAAGACGACCTTGTGTTAAGAAGAGTTTTCCTCTCCTCCGAAGAACCTGGTATGAGCACGCTGGGTCCTAACTGGGAAGGTCCCTATCGTATATCTGAAGAACTGAGGCCATGGACTTTCAAAATTGAAAGCTTAGATAGAAAGGTGCAGCCCCACCCTTAGATTGTTGAGCACTTGAGAATGTACTATCAGTAAATTCCCATTTTATCAAGTTTGGATTTTACTCTACTTTTATGTGCTTTTGTCAATAAAGATGTTCTTTATGCTCACCACCATCTCTTAAATGAATCCCTTCCATGGATAGTCCAAAAATCATGGAAGAAGTCTTTAAATGAAAGCCACCCTCTTGCAAGGAACATTGTTCAAAGTAGAGCTTGTCACAAATGAATGATAAATAGCTTCATCAAAAGCACATAAATTTGATTATGTTGAGCTCATATGTTCTTCAATGTTATTATAACGAGCCCATATGTTCATTCAGCGTTAATTATGGTGAGCCCATATGTTCTTTCAATGTTAATTATGGCGAGCCCATATAAGATTGTCAAATTTAATTATGGCGAGCTCATATGTTCATTTAGAATTAATTATGGCAAGCCCATACGAGATTCAGTTCAATTTAATCATGACAAGGTTTGGAATTGTTAAGCCAGCACTCATTTCATTAAAGATTTGAGTTATTCAAGTTAATTCGCATCTTCCATCAAGACTGCAACAAGCATAAGAGTGAAACCAAATAGAAAGAATTTTATATAAAAAGAACTCATTACAGAAGGAAGCTACATAATCAAAACATAGGGATCGAATGCCTAAATCTAGGTGGTAACGTCATTCTACTAAGGCTCAACTTGGCCATCAACCCCTTCCATAGAATCTTCAGCTTGATCTGGAGGGGTAGACAGCTCTGCTGGAAAGAATTCCTCTTTCACGGAAGCCAAATCCACTTAGGGATGCATCTCAGTAAGCCTTCCAAAGATTTCATTGTATGCGACCTTCCTCTAGTAAGAACTGTGGCCGTCATACTCAGCTGTTTCATGGAAATGGGTGATATAACTGTTTATAGCTACCTCCCCTGCCCCAATCAGCTGTTGGTTGCCTTAAGTTGTCAGCCTCAGCAGTCATCTTATCAGCTTGGGCCTTCACTTTCCTTTTTTCCTTATTGGCAGCCTCCAAGGCTGACGAAGCAATCCGCTGCAAATTGTCATAGTTTTCGACCTGCTTCGTCAAAGCATTTACTTCAGATTTGCAGAGGTGGACTTCTTTCTTTAGTTCACTATTCTCTTTAGAAAGTGCCTCTACCCTAGACTCTGCTTTAGCCTAATTAACCTTGAAGACTTCAATGACCTCACTGGCAGAAGGCATCTCAGCATTTACCTAACTCCGTATCGGCATCAAAGGCCCTTTGAAGATACTCTTTATTGAGCCCCTATAGCCATAGTTATCAGACTCGAACCGTTCATTGATCCGAAAAAAATCATTGGGTCACCAGGTCGTAGTTCAATTGGTGGGTCAGTGCTAGGTTGTAATTTTAATTAAAAAATATTTTTTAAAACAAAGGACAACAACTTTTCTAAATATTAAATATATATGTATTAGTTCACTATTGTGACACAAGTTCAGATGTTTCCATAATGGTTATGAATGTGATATTTCACTTCAAATACAAAAGTTTGAATATTTGCTTTTGCATAATGAAGAAAATATTTGTTCCTAACTTTGTCATAAACTGGTTCACGCTTGAATTGATTCCGGTTTCATCAAAACCCATCTTTTTAGATAATGGTATTGAGCGGTTCAATCAATCTTTGACCAATTCACTTGCTAAATGTACCAATTATAGCAACCATATCGGATCACAATCCGATTTGTCGATTATCGAGCTGGACTGATCAGTCCAGTCCAATTTTAATCGATTCGGCCTTATTTTAATAACTATGCATGCAACCTCCTCATATCCATTTGGGCATCTAAGAAGAAACCATGCGAGCGAGCTTTTAGGACGAAGCCTGCCTCCAGAAATTCATAGATCTTAGCATAAGAGAAGTACTTATTAGACCAGTACTTATGATGAACTTTTGTAGCCGCCTGGATCTCGACGGGAAGCATCTATATTACAGTAGAGGTGATCCCGTCAAACCAACCTCCCAAGAAATCCTGGCCCTTTCCTTCAAAAGAAGCACTTCTAATAACATCTTTGCCTCTCTTCCTTTTCATGAGGCTCACCTTCTCCTCAACAACCTTCTCCACGTTTATCACTTTTATAGAGGAGATGGGTTCTACTTCAATAGGTCATCCTAGCGACTTACCAATGGTTGTTTAGTACTTGGGAAAGAAAGAGGTTCGATGTTCTTTGTCAAAACTAATCTCTTCTTCTAGGTCCTATCTGTAGAAGGCTCGACTTTTTCTTTCCCCTTTCATCCCTTCTTCTCTAGGGGAAGATGGATTCATCTTGGATAGTCGAAACTGATCGTCACTCTGATTTTTGTAGGTAGAGAAACCAGTGCTCAAAGGTTTCTTCTTCTTCGCCTCCTTTAGGAGCCCGATGAAGAACATACATGTATTCCTTCTTCTCATGTTGTTTTGTAAGGAAAACAGGCAAACTGTTAAACAACTATCAAAAACCCAAGTAAAATTGCCAAAAGATATAGCGAAGCGTTGGCTTACCCTTGGTCACCATTAATAAATGGGTTACAAATAATGCTCGCTTGCCAAGCACATTCTTAAAATAACTCTTCTCAGAAGGCAGTTCATAAATGGCTTTAACGATAGCCCACTCAGAAGGTTAAAGCTCAAACCGGTTAATTGCTATAAAACACCTAATTTGGCAATGCAAACAACCATAGAGCAATAAAAAAGAGATCTTACCTAAGGCTAAACTCACTATATTCATGATACTAGGTCGGCAAAGTTATTTCTGGGACCGCATCCCCTCCACTGTCTGCCAGCAACCCCTGATTTAGAACCAAGATGACTTCCAGTTCTTTATTAAGGTCAGAATACACCAGATGAAGGGTGAATGCGGAACCTAGGGATTTATACAGTACCACCCCTTGCAATCCTCTTCCCCACTAGAGGCTCGGGGATGAAAATGGGTTTTAAAATTGTGGTTGGGAGGTACCTCCTTCAAAAGAATAAATACCCTTGCCAATTGGCTCCATGCATTTGGCACTAGCTAGGTGGGAGCTAAATTATACCACCTAAGTATATATCTGAAGAATGGGGCAAAGGTAGCTTCATCCCTTTACTCAAAATCGCCTTGCTCACTGCAAAACACCCCCTCCCTAGGGGAACAAGCTCGCTCATCAAAGGTGGGAACAAACATCTCAATGGTCTCAGGGATCCTATACCACTCCCTAAGAGTCTCCAACTCACCCTCTTTCACACAATTGGCCACAAGGAAGTCCCTCACCTTACAATATAATCTATAGGGACATCTTGCATCATTCTCGCACTGTGCGGACCTCCCATTGTCTCCATAATTCTCTCGTTGGGATTAATGGAGGCAAATCAGCCTCAGCACAAATAAGCGTCGTATTCATTCCCTTAGTAGACCCCCATTTGGTGTTTCTCTTTGAAGATGAAGCTATTTGATGCGACTAACTTGAAAGAGAACGAAACTTTGTTACTTATACAAACTACAGACGCACTGAAGGCCTAAAAACACAGGTGGTTGCCCGAAATGCGATGAAGATGGCTGGGGATCTCAAGGGATTCCCAGAAAACTTTTTTAAACGTTCAGAAATTTTCGCAGAGTGAAAAAAGGGGAAATTGTAAAGACCGCCTTTTTATATACAGGCAGAGTGAGGGTCCATTGTTGGATTGGCCATAATGAAATCCTAAGAGTGAACATGTCCTTCCATCCAGCACGTTAAAACCAAAAAGACTCCTTCCAAAATTTGAATCAACTGTTCAGATGGCTTGGTGCTATGCACGCACTCAAGGTTCGAGTGATCCCTATCGTACAGTAAATGCGCACACAATACGTATATTGGACCATGCAGCTACTGCACCTTGGAAACAAGTGATGCTTTCAAATCATTACAGCGCGTGTCCCAACAGGCTTCAGTTGCTCCAACAGGCTGGCCTTCTTTTAGCAAGGGCCGCCTCACTTCATTTAGCTTTATTATAAGCTTTAGTTGCTCCAACAAGCTCGCCCTCTTTTAGCAAAGGCCTCACCTTATTTTATTCAGCCTTATTACAAGCTATAGTTACTACAATAGGCTTACCCTTTTTTAGCAAGGGTTTTGCCTCGCTTCATTCAGCCTTATTATAAGCTTTAGTTGCTCAAACAGGCTCGCCCTCTTTTAGCAAAGGCCTCTCCTCACTTCATCCAACCTTATTACATGCTTCATTTCCTATAACATGATCTCTCTCCTTTAGTAAAGGTCTCGCCCCGCTTCATTCAGTCTTACTACATGCTTCAGTTGCTACAACAGGCTCACCCTATTTTACCAAGGGCATCACCTCACTTCATTCAGCCTCATTACAGGCTTTAGTTGCTCCAACAACCTTGCCCACATTTAGCAAGGGCCTCGCCTCACCTCGCTTCGCTTCATTCGGCCTTATTACAGGCTTCAATTACTCGAACAGGCTCGCCCCTTTTAGTAAGGGCATTTCCTCGCTTCATTCAATCTTATTACATGATGCAGTTGCTCAAACAGGCTTGCCCTCTTTTAGCAAGGGCCTTTCCTCGCTTCATTCAGCCTTATTACAAACTTTAGTTGCTCTTACAAGCTCGTCCTCTTTTAGCTCGCCTTCTTTTAGCAATGGCCTCGCCCTACTTCATTCAACCTTATTACATGCTTCAATTCCTCCAACAAACTCGTCCTCTTTTAGCAAAGGTCTCGCCTCAATTTATTCGGCCTTATTATAGGCTTCAGTTGCTACAATAGGCTTACCCTCTTTTAGCAATGCGTCGTCTCGCTTCATTCAGTCTTATTACAGACTTCAAGTTCTCCTATAGGCTCTTCCTCTTGTAGCAAAGGCCTCGTCTCGCTTCATTCAACCTTATTAAAGGCTTCAATTGATACAACAGGCTCACCCTCTTTAAGCGAGAACCTCGCCTCGTTTCATTCAGCCTTATTACATGCTTCAATTGCTCCATCTAGCCCGCTATCCTGTAGAAATGGCCTCGCTTTGCTCCATTTCAGGGACTATTACAGGATTCAGTTGCTCCAACAGGCTAGCCCTTTTTTAGCTAGGGTCTCGCTTTACTTCATTCAGGTTTATTACAGGCTTCAGTTGCTTTAACATGCTCACCCTCTTTTAACAAGGGCATTGCCTCGCTTCATTCAGCCTTACTGCAGGTTTCATCTACTCCAACAAGATCGCCTTCTCATGTGTGGGCCTTTGCTTTCACTCCATTTTAGGGACTGTTGTTACGCTACACTGCTTTTTTCTTCACCAACAACTTAAAAGTTCAAGCATTATAGGAATAATCATACATGGACTTCAGGAATTATTGTTACGTTATGCCGTTTTTTTCTTCGCCACCAACTTAAAAGTCCGAATAATCATACATGGAATTTAGGAACTAGTGTTACACCTTACTTTTCAAGGCCCCAAATATCCTACATGGCGAGCAAAGGTGGGGCCCCACATTGCAGCAGAATATATTATCACGAGGCTGATCCGACTGAACCCCTTCTATGATCGAACCAATATACTTGCCGACCCCATCAAATCATACTGACCCCATGGGAAGAGCCGGCCCGTGAGTAGATGCGAGGTTATAGAAGGAGCTTTGCATAAGATCTCCCAGGCCAATCTTTTTTATACGTGATTGATGTGACAATTCACTATTGTTGCCACCACTGCCCCCCAATCTGTCAAGTCCAAAGCTGCAAGTTAGGCATTATGGATGCTAAAGTTGTATTAACATTTAAAGCTTATGATTGATTGATGTCTAAGATAAGAGGCATCAGCCACATGGATAAGGTCACGTGTCTCTCCACTGAACAACCCTCATTCATCATTTTTCTACTATAAAATCTCACACTTAGTGCTATTTGAAGAGTAATGCAAGTTTAGATTTTAAAACTAAAAATTTACCATCACTGTTCTATTTGTTATTCCATAAAGCCAAACTTTTTTTTTTTTATATTGGATGCTCACGTCAAAAGTTCTCCCACACCCATATATTTTTATTTCCCACCTGATTTGATCGTCGGAGTAAGCGCAACCAACTCCACCCCCACATAAGGAGGCCACGTGTGGCTAACAATTTGTCCGAGTGTATAGGAACAAGACTTGCATGGACGTAAGAGGTATTTTGATCTGTTGACCACGTTGAAAGTACATATTTTTGAGTTAATAGATTGTACTCAATATTTTATACACCTAGAGTACTATATATTTTTTTGGGTAACATTTCCCACATTTTCTTTTATTTTCTTGGTTTTTATTTAATTTTATCACATATCAATTAAATAATGATAAGCTGTACTGAATATTTTATAGCTCTGGAGTACTATTAGTATGTTTGATGGATATTATTGATGAAATAATGTATTTCAAATAGTGACATGATGAAAAATATGTGGTTAAAAAGTAAGGAAAAGTTATTTATGTGATGAAAAATATTATTTTATTGAAAAATGTATGGTTGAAAATGAGTTATGAAATAATATATTTTGAAAGAATGTATCTCAAAGATGGGCTATATATTTTTTTGGTAATTATTTCCTACTCTCTCTTTTTTCTTGGTTTTCCTTTACTTTTATTTAATTCAAAAATGAGTAGAACGGTTATTTTAGACAAAATTTAATTTTTAATGGTTGAATCGATTTCCTTCAATGAAGGACAACAAGCACAGAGTTTTCTCATGTTAGGGATCTGGAATGTCACAAATGAAACGATAGAAACCCAACATCACAGCCTTCAAATGTTAGGGATCCCATACAGAATTTACATCGTCTTTTATTTAAAAAAATTATCAAGATTTATTGATTTTGTGGTAATATTTCATATGTTTACTCATAATCTATTAATGACATGACATAAGAATTTGTAAACTATTTTTTGATACAAGTAAACATTTAAAATAATTTATGGTTGATCAAAATGACTTATTTAGGAAAGGATAATTTCAAATAACTGCATTTTTAATGTGATCATGAGTTTCTTAAGTGCGACTTGAGGAAAATAAATATTACATTTGTTAAAATGTAAAGGAGGCCAAGTCGCCGTACTAACATATCTAAGAGCATTTCTAACTCTTACGTAAACAAAATAAAAAAGGGCATTTCCAATGCAACTTGGCAGCACTCAATTAAGTTGATATGACCAAAAAAAAAAAGAATATATAGAACTTCATCTAGATTCAAATTCCAAAAAAAATAAGTCAATAATCTAGATATAAAAGGTCAATTATACAAAGTAACTAGGCAATATTTATATTTTCTATGCGTAATATGATGTGATTTTATTTTTAGTTTACAAAATAAAGACGATAGAATTACTGGAGACCAATTTTGTATTTTAGTGTCTACTAGTTAGACATTAATATCATGTAGACAACAATGTAGGATCTTTTAAAATGTGATTCATCTTAGATTTGGTCAACCAATTTGAGGTCGATTTTCGACCGACCACTAAAACCATTCCTATTAAGCAACTGAAATTGGCTTAGGGCTGAGCGAGTTGACAATTTATGACAATCTAGTATGTGTTACTATTTAAACGAATAATTCGTATTACCAAGAGCGATTAATAACACGAAGAAAAGCAAGAATAGTGACATAATATGTTTCACCGTCAATACGAGAGTTACTGCAACTAGTGTCGTCGTCGAATTGCACAATATCAAATAAAAGAATTACAATGTATTTTGTACCCGTGTCTTTATATATTTTCTTTCTACTATGATACAAAATATAGACTCGCTCTAATACTATTTATATGGGAACAAACTATTATTGCAAATTAATACATGTGTAATTTCCCAACAATCATGCTTGGTATACAATCATTTATACAACAATGTTCACAACATGCCATGTGACATATTATCATTGGACAGTTTAAAATATAATTTATCTTTCCAACCAATATTTTTTTGACACATTAAACATTGTCAACAACATTGTCAAAATTCATTGTACAAATGGCATTGTCCATTTCCCAAAGTACTTCTATAACGATTAAAATATTCAATCAGTATCAAGATAAAGTGTACGATACTTTAAGCCCTTGTTTGGTAAGTTTTAAAATTAAATTTTTAGTAGATTTTGATGATAAAATGTATGTTTGAAAAGTTGTGAGTCACATTAAATGTGTGGTTAAAATTAATTGTTAACTTTAACTTGAGATTTTAACTGGATTTTAATCCAAACCAAGTGGGGGCTAAGTTCCACACATTCAGCAATCTGATTCTAATAATCATGCATGTCCGTGCATGCAATTACATGTTACTTGAAAATAAACATGAAGCCCGAAATAGGTGCTTAAGCACCTCTGTTGGTCTCGTTTGGAGTGCTCTCATATCTATGCTTGCCAAAAAAGTGATACCGAAGTCTCTAAATCCCCTCCGACAAGTGAAAGTATCCTTTTATGTAAAACAATTACATTAGATGTGAATATTTAACGGAAAGGTGTTTTAGATGTGAGTTAGTCAGAGCTATCTTTTTCTTTGAGGTCTTCACTTTTTTTTTTTTTCCAGAGTACTACCTCAGATCTCTAGAAACATATCCATCGATAATCTTTGGTTTATCAACATGCCATAGTCATGATGATCATGCAAATTATACTTCCAACGACGTTGGGTGCGTTAGGCAGTCGAAACATATTCAAGGGTTGAATGCTACTATCGTCAAATCTGCCAACACACAAGACCAGACTTCACGACAAGTGAAATGCAAATGTGAAATATATTTCTACCCAACAATAGTAGATGCACTTTACTACTATAATTTTTAAGTAAAACTAGAATTTCACAGACGAGTAGGAAATGCAGCCACCTGCCTTAAAAAACACATTGCACAAGAATTTGACTTCATAGTTCTGTCGCCAAGATATCACGATTTTACGTACGTTCTTCCACCAGTTTTTAAGATGCTCTTCAAAGTGAGCTCAGTATCACATCCTTTCATCATAATGTAGCATAGCCAAACATCTCCTATAGCTTTCTTTGAAGCCTCTCACCAAAATATATATTATGACAAAAGCATGCCCTGCCCAGCCCAAATCTCTTACTTCAATTATAACCATGAACTTCACATTTCGTGGTTCTGTTATTATTTGGTCGAATTGCCAACCTCCTAGAGTTGGTCTTGTGAAGATTACTCCAGACTTTTCCCTGTTTCAGAATCCAATTCCTAGTACTGACAAAGCAATCTCAAAAATAAATTCACATTCCCATCAGCCATATGCTATCGCATTTGGAGTTCCTAATGGTCATCACCAAAGCATTATAAAAATTCTGGTAAGTCCAGTTCTTAGAGCAATTGTTTCATTGGATTAGTAGGTACATTTCTGGGAAGAACTTTGGATTCAATTCTGAGAGGTTAATGCAGATTATATGAACTGAACTGATGATATTAACTTACGGATAGCTTGATGTTAACTGATTCTAAAATCCTTTTCTCTGATAGAACATCATAGGTTAGGTTGAGAAGATTACCAAAAGAAACGAGCTTCCATTTGACGACCGATCAAGGTATCATGCCAAGTTGAAAAGGAGCCGAATAAGACTTGAACTCCAGTCTCCTTCAGCTACTGAAACCTGTCAGTTCTTGTGTTTCTTCCTTTTTTTCTTTCCCTGATGAAGCAGAAGATCATAATTAAACAAAGAAAAACATCAAAACACTGGACTGAACAAGCTATTATTCAAACAAGCTTAGCTCCCCAACTCGGTTGTCAAAGAAGAAAATCAAATAAATAATAAAAATGTGAAATTTAAGGTCTATATTCAGATTGATTCACATATATTCTAAACAAGAATTGCAACAGATAAATCTTAAACCCCAATTGACAAGAAAACTACAATGAGAATAAATGGAAGAAGAGGACAATAACAGTAATAATATCAATTGTCCTCGGATATGAATTTCATGATATCACCATGAAAACTGGAATTCAACGGCCTATTTTTTCTTATTACATATTTCCTCCCCAATTCCATACTATACTCACTCAAACCCTCCTTCCCACACCTATTCCACATGGCCTCACCAAACCTGCGATGCGCAAAATATGCATCCACCTCCACCGCCACCACCTTATCTCCGCCGTCCCCGGCCGTCACCTCCACAGGTAGCCTCTCGTAATGTCCATCATCAACTCTCTCCAGCTCGTCCAGCCGAGACAGGCCCCGATTCGAAGACACCGAGTATAGCTCGCCCTGGACGCGGTTGCCCGACCCGGGAAGGTTGATCAAGTAGGGGATCCCGTGTGGCCCAACGACGAGCGGAAAGGACTCCACAGTGTAGAAATCGCCCAAAAAAACGGCGTCGCGAGTGCGCAATAGATCCTCGATCAGCGCATGGTTGTAGAAGCCGCGCTTCAACGTGCCATAAGTGAAGATTAGGCTGACGTCATCTTCTCGTTTACCATTCGCCATGGAATTTGCCCAATCTGTTGCAATTTGCAGAGATCTGAAAATTAGTTGTACAATTGGAGAAAACGAGAGAAACGATACCGTTTAATTGGGAAATTTCACGAAGGACAAATGTTTATGAACTTTTTAATTAAATTTCTGGTTTTCATTATTTTTAAATTATATATTTTTTATTTTAATTACATATTTTTTTTAATAAAAATAATATTACCCATAAATTCAAAAAAAAATTCTTTTTTTTAATCACTTATTCTCCAAAAAAATATTATTTCAAAATGTATTTTGAAAAAAAAAATGGTGTTCAAATAAGCGCTTATTATTTGTCATTTATTTCTATAATTGTATAGTCACCGTTTTAAAAAGAAAAATGATATTTTTAGTATATTTTGATAAAAGTAATAAATGTGTGACTGAAAAGTTGTGAATTTTATTAAAACTAGTCACAGCTAACGTGCGTTGCACGTTATTTTGAAATGTTTTATAAATTCTACTATAATTCAATAAATTAACATGTACACTTTATATATTTTGTGGGCTGTTTAATTATTCTAGAAATACTACCATTCAATTATTTATGCATGTGCATG